>CM072521.1:9481632-9576632 GCA_036898135.1 Oncomelania hupensis | reverse complement strand
AAGGTCATACGGCTATAGGCTACGTTAAAACACGGGGAAATAACTCCCTTTCAGAACCGAAATTGAAAATTCAAACTTTAGCGATTGGTTTGAGTAACGAAACCCCACTTTATCAGCGATTAATGTAAAAACAATGCGAATTTTAGGATAAACCCGGTTTTTTGCCAAAAGTAAACAAAGACTTCGATGGCCAAAGTACGAATTAAAGTTAAGGAGAGCCAAATAGGTAACCTAGGCCTAAAGACAAAAAAAATCAACTAAGGCAATTTCATGAGTAAAAGACAAACTGTAGTAACAGGCAACGAACAACCCATGTTCCTTATATTGCCTACATGCTTGTTCTACTTATAGTAGTAAAACTTATAGCAGTGATTCTTATAGTAGTATATAGTATATAGTACTAGTACTTAGTACAGGCCTGCTCCATGAGACTGTCAGACCTGCGGGTGCGCTGTCCGCTTTCGTCTGATGGACCTCCACTTTATCTTGCCAATGGGGGTTGTTTCTTCTATCGAGATTGTTTACGGCGGTCCGACGACGAAGCGGCTAGCACCTTACGGAGATTCCGAACCGATACTCCATACATCTTTCAAACTTCATTTTCTTCCTGGTTGGACTCCTTCGTTTGGACTGCGGCGGCTGGGCTACGAAGGCGCCTCGATGTCCTGCTGTCGCTGTTCCTCTCCTAGGCTGCCCTTCATCTTTCACTGTTCTTGGACTTCCTGACCCAGGTTGTGGAGAGTGGCGTCTCCGGACTACAGGCGTTTACGCCGCCAATGTGCTTCAGTGATTGCCCACCCCACTCCACATGGCGTAGCTGCTGGATCCCCATGCTCATCGCAACACTTATAAGAGCGACCTCTCCTTCATTTGCGCGTCTGCACTCTTCATCACGAGTACCGCCTCGAGCGCTCCGCTTCTATACATCGATAGCGTTTCTTCACTGCACCCTTCATCGGGACATTTATTCGACCAGCAACAACACAAGTCCCCTATACGGCACGGTGGTCTATTGGTAGTGCTTTGGCTTGCGGATCTGAAGGTCCCGGGTTCGAGCCCTGTCCGGGCCATTGTGTTGTGTCCATGGGAAAGACACTTTACTCACGCATACATTCCATCGTGATTCTTATAGCAGTGACACTTATAGCAGTGGTTCTCATAGCAGTGGCACTTATAGCAGTGGTTCTCATAGCAGTGGCACTTATAGTAGTGGTTCTCATAGCAGTGACATTTATAGTAGTGGTTCTTATAGCAGTGACACTTATAGTAGTGGTTCTCATAGCAGTGACACTTATAGCAGTGGTTCTCATAGCAGTGACACTTATAGCAGTGGTTCTCATAGCAGTGACACTTATAGCAGTGGTTCTCACTGCAGTGACACTTATAGCAGTGGTTCTCACTGCAGTGACACTTATAGCAGTGGTTCTCATAGCAGTGACACTTATAGCAGTGGTTCTCACTGCAGTGACACTTATAGCAGTGGTTCTCATAGCAGTGACACTTATAGCAGTGGTTCTCACTGCAGTGACACTTATAGTAGTGGTTCTCATAGCAGTGACACTTATAGCAGTGGTTCTCATTGCAATGACACTTATAGCAGTGGTTCTCACTGCAGTGACACTTATAGCAGTGGTTCTCACTGCAGTGACACTTATAGTAGTGGTTCTCATAGCAGTGACACTTATAGCAGTGGTTCTCATAGCAGTGACACTTATAGCAGTGGTTCTCATAGCAGTGACACTTATAGCAGTGGTTCTCATAGCAGTGACACTTATAGCAGTGGTTCTTAAAGTAGTGGTACTTACAGTAGTTGTCCTTTGGTTCTTATTGTAGTGGTACTTATGGTTGTTTAAGCCTGGTATTCTGAGTAGTGGTACCTGTAGGAGTAACATAATAGTAGGGCCGCAAACTAGTGTCATGGTGGTAATTAAACCAGACCACCAACAGCGTGCCATAGACTTGCAATAAACTATTTAAAGGGTCAGGAATGGTTGGTGTGTTTTTTTCCTTGTGTCAATGACTTTACTTGGGAAATTTTATTGTTGTCACATTAAAAGATGATACAATTCTGGTTATGATCCTGATTGTAATTCTGATTCTGATTGTAATTCTGATTCTGATTGTAATTCTGATTCTGATTGTGGGGTTCGCGAAGTTATTGCCTGTCATATTAATTGGAATGTTGGTGGAGGTTCAAAAACGTTTTGAAACGGATTGCATATTGGGCCCCGCTAGGTCTTTCTTACCCAAGACAAAAGAACCACTCACTCCATACCAGATCGGTCGTCGCCCGGGTCACCAAGGACCGCGCCTTCCGTTGGCCACTAGGACGGAGGTGATAAGTGTGTTACTGAGGGACAACTTAGCAAGATCTGCACGAGAGGCTCACCAGATCATCAGGTCTTGCAAAGACCATCTGGAAGGCAGAGTGCAAGGAGGTAGAAGAAGAGGGAGACCCAAAAAGTGGTGGGAGGACAACATTCGAGAATGGACTGGCTTCACATTGAGCGAAGCCATGAGGGTTGCTGAGGACAGAGAAAGATGGAGAATGCTGGTTAAACGATCATCTGTGGTGCCCCAACGACCTCAGAGTTACGGGATAGGACAGGCACGAGAGGCAACATAGTCATAGGAACATGGGATGTCAAGATACTAACTGCAAAGGGGAAATTAGAAGAACTGGCCCACGAGCTAGACCACTATCGATGGAACATTTTAGGTATCAGCGAACTGCGCTGGAAAGGCCGAAATGAAACAATTACGACCGACAAAGGCCACAAGCTTTATTTTAGCGGGAGAGATGGCAGGCACGTACACGGCGATGGATTCTTGGGCCGCAAAAAAATTGCCGCCCAGTCCCCAGTAGACTCATTACCATCCGTCTGAGATCAGCCCCTTTCAACATCACCATCCAGGTCTATGTCCCAATTTCAGACTAAGACGAGGATTTAAATGAACATCTGCAGGCTGTCCATTAGCCAAGTGCGAAGAAGGACGTAGTCATGGTGCAAGGCGACTGGAATGCCAAGGTTGGCCAAGATGCCTACTATAACAGGGGAGACACATGTGGACCTCACTGCAACAACAAGACAAATGAAAGAGGTCTGAGACTCTTGGAATTTAGCAGATACAACAATCTGATACTGGCAAACACGCTTGGTCTCAACAAAAAATCATCTCCCTCGCTGCTTTAGCTTCCCCTCTGCTCTAAACAGAGCAATGTACCCAGCACAGCTGGGCGGACCAGAATGTTTTGTGGGCGTGTTTCGTTATAATTATTTTATTTTTAATTTGTATTTTATTTATTTATTTATTTATTTATTTATTTATTTATTTATTTATTTATTTATTGTATTTTATTTTTAATTTTTGTCGTTCGGTGGTTTTATTCCAAGTATGGTCACACATCCAAGTACCAACCGGTCCCGACGTCGCTTCACATTTATCTTGCATGTGCCCTGAACCATTCTAATATTGTGCTACACAGTCTTCAAATAGCAAGCAATCATACGGTAGACACAAGTGTCATAGCGTAGCTGTTAACCCATTTAAGCAGCAGATCGATGAGAACGAAGAAACAGACAATGGGTGAGGGACATTATTAGGGCAGATGTAGGTTAACCACCCAGAGCAAGGGCAGATAAGCCATTCTGCAATACTACCGACAATCAAAGAGTTATCGTGAAACTTTCAGACTCCATCACAAGGACTTTAAACTCCTGACGCACTAGCATCTTCTCCCCGATCCCGGTTTGCCCAGGATTGTGCTCAGTCGCGCCTAACGCAGCAAGAGGGCGCCTCGAGCGGCTTGAGATAGATCCTGTATCGGCCAGCGCCTTGAGCAGCTCTTGAGCTGGAAAAACGGTAAGCAAGCGTCTAAAAGCCAGATCCTTGAATAACAAAACACCATAAAGATATATGACTGACAGGGCGACCTTTATATGAAAGAGCGGGTTGGTTTTGAAACACAATGACAGTAGACTCGGTTCATTACTCAGTCCTGATCACGTGTAACTGTCTTTGCGCGAGTAAGCTTACTAACGCATGATCTCAGCTTTGTGGAGTCACAGGTCAGAAGCCCTACAACCCTTGGAACAACAGAACACGACAGATCTATGACTGACAGTGTGACCTTTAACGTGAAAGAGCATGCTGTTGTGAAACAAAAAGACTGCAGCCACGCTCCTGTGACTCCATTTCGTATTATTTTGATGATCACTGTACATGTACCTATTTGTGTGGGGATATACGGGCGTGTGTATGTGTTGTGTGTGTTATTTGTGTGTGTTATGTATTATGTGTGTGTTATGTGAGCTATGTGTGTTTGTGTGTGTGATGTTTATGTGCATAGATGCACCATGTGTTGAAGCAGGAAAGAGAGGGAGAGAGAGAGAGTTTGTGAAAGGGGTGGTAGAGAGAGAGAGAAAGAGAGAGAGAGCAGATTGGTTGAGAGAAAGAGAGGGTGGGAGAAGGGAGAGAGCAGATTAGTTGAGAGAGAGAGAGAGAGAGAGAGAGAGAGAGAGAGGGTGGGGTAGAAAGGGTGGAAAGAGAGGGTGGGAGAGAGAAAGAGCGTGGAAAAGAGAGAGGAGGGAGAGAGGGGGTTGGGGGATAGAGAAAGCCCGTAGTCTGAGAGAAAGAGGTGGTGAGAGAGACAGACAGATACAGAGTGAGAGAGAAAAGGACAAAGACGGAGGGAACGAGAGAGAGACAGACATAGGCAGAGGGAGAGAGAGCAAACTTCACTCCAGCGATGAGACGACGCGTCACGCAAACATCCCGCAAGCCTACAGCTCTGTCTTGCACTTGGCATTCTTTATACACACAACCTACACTCCGTTAATGGAGAGTTATTACTGCTGTGCCAACGACAGATCCTCAAACAGGTGTTAATCGGATACGTACTTCCAATTGTTCCCTTTCTAATAATCTCTGCAGACCTATCGTGACAGTGAGATACCTATCGCACTCTACAATTGTCAAGAAGGCACAGGCATTAGACAAACGTACAAAGTCGATGAGGTAAGTTTAACTATTTTTGTTTTGAAGGATAAACATGATTTTCAGCTTTTTTGTGATATACCTTTTGGGCAGGTTATTGGGGTGCTTCTTCTTCTTGTTATTGTTGCTGTTCGTCTTCTTCTTTTTCTCCTCCTTCTCCTCTTCCTTCTTCTTCATTTGCTTTTACTTCTTTATATTGCTGTTGTTGAGGTTGTTGTTGAGGTTGTTGTTGAGGTTGTTGTTGTCCTCCTCCTCCTTTTTCTTTTTCTTCTTCTTCTTCTCTTCCTCCTCTTTCTTCTTCTTCTTCTTCTTCTTCTTCTTCTTCTTCTTCTTCTTCTTCTGCAAAGCTTTGAATGGCACAAGATGTGTGGAATTGCATTCAGAAGTAGCCTACATGCCTGTGTGTAATGCTCTGAACGACGCAGGATTAAGACTACAAATCATGGTTCTGGCGATTGGCTCTATAGGACTTGACAGTGCATAGAGGTTTGTGTCAGGGCTGCAGCTCATTGGACTATCACGGCAGTAAAGTGAAAGTCTCGCTCCATACTTATAACCAGGGTCATGATCGGCTCTAGAAGGGTGTGGGGGAGGAGAAAGTTCGAGGTTAGGGCGTTGTAATTGTCCAGCTGTGTTCAGTTCATTACAATGTTGGTAAAATTGACGGATTGAGTGGTAATTCAGTTATCGAAATGTGAGAGAGGAAGAGAGAGAGAGAGAGTTTTGTGAGTGACAGACAGACAGACATACACAGAGGGACACAGACAGACGAGCACTAGTTCCTTTTAATCCTAAGGACTGGTAGATACGCTATAGACAGAATGAGAACTGGAGTGACCAACTCAACGATTATATCCCTAACTGTACAATTGTAATACAATAAAAAAAAAAGTTATTGTAAGCTACCCTAAACGTGCCTATAAAACGCACTTACTAGTTCAAAAAGCAGCTCAAGGCAATAGACGAAATCAGGATCTATCTCACAGACAGCCCAAGACGCCAACTTTCTGAGCGCTTTCACACGCCCAGAACCCTACAGCCCCCCCCCCCTCCAACCCCCCAGCCGATCCACTCAAGTCCATGTGGACTGTACCCTTTGTTAATTTTATGTCATTTTTGCAAGGGATCTCAATCCGAATCATGCTGAATCATACTGATCAAATGCAACCCTAGATTTTAGAACTAGTTTTGGCCATGAGTTCTTTTTCAACAAGTTACGTTCCTTTCCATATATGTGGCCTGCCAACCAATTTGTGGATATTTGTTTCGCATGAAGATGTTTTCCCTCCGGACTTCGCTCAAGCATCTTCGTATGCTATTGGAAATCAAGCACTTTATTTTCATCAGCCCCAGCTAATACGCTGATGAGCTGAGAACACAGCCAAATGGACATCTGTATCTGTGGCACACATCCACCAACATAAACTATCGGTAGCAGCTAAGGGGAAATAGATTTTGTTCTCTTTTCACAGCAGGATAGCTTCCAATAAGGATTATGTCCAGGACGCAATCATTTACCTCCGGTCCCACATCTATAGGACAGACAACCACCACAACCTAAAGTATTTTGTTTTCCTTATTCTTATCTTTCCCCCCGTGGGTTGCCGTGGGTTTCAGTATAAATAGTATTTCTATTATTAGTAGTAGTATTTATATTTAGTGCTTTAAATTCCCACTGTCGCTGTCTTTCTCATTTGTTCTTTATTTATATTTATTTGTATGTCTTTTCCATCGAAATGATAAGACAATGAAACCACACATACCAGCGCTCGCGCCGCGTACACGCACACATACGCACACACACATACATCTATTAAAACTACACAATGATGAGTGTGACAGCTACGCGTATGTTAGATGGAAAATCCTCACCATGCAGCGGTAGCAAGCACACACATACACATATAGGTTTACAATCAAACCACCCCAATGAAACTGTCCAACAGGAGAAACAATCAATGATTTGGCCAAATCAACACATAAATCAAAGCCAACGTTATCCATAGAATTTAAGGACTGAAAGCTGACAGGCAAATATCTACGTGTGTAGTTGCAATCAAATAATACCTTACTCAAAGAAAGGGTGTACTGTACATGAACAATTCACATTACTGCAATAATTAGTTCTTATAGAATTCAAAACTATTATGTAGGCCATTGTTACAACTGATCTGGATACCCCACGGTGCTTTTCGTATTGTTTATTAAAGTCAAATGGTTTTTTTTATTTTACTTTCCACTAATCGTTGTAATTCCTTAGAAGATAGACTTATTTGTATTTACTTTGTTCTTTCTCATTCCTACTCTGTTCTATCAATCTACTATACTATCTTCTTCTTCGCTAGACCAGTCACCTACCTTTTTTCTTGAAAACTCTTCCGGGACAAAACTCCTCATTTGTGTGTGAGGTCTGTTGGATCATCTTGGAAATATTGGACGCTTTATGCCAGGTGGACACTGGGGCTTCCTATGATGTTATTATTTGGCAATGTAGGCAATTTATATTATGTGTTTTGTTGATATTTTATAATGATGTTTATATTCTATTTTGTTTTTGTAAACGGGGATTCGATAAATTAGAGTAGCGCCTCAGCGTCCCCTGCGTGGGATGTTTTTATTGTAAAGCGACCGGCTGGTGGAGTGCCTTCAGTGTTAGCACTAGGGTTGTTTCGGCAGATCTTTTATGCGGATCAGGGGCGAATCCTCTTTCAGCGAAGTTGTGGTCTTGATTTTGTGGTCCTGAGTCGGCTATACTGGTCCTGATTTGGCTCGGAAGAGTCCGCTGGGCCTAAAGCAATAATCATGTAATGTAATGTAATACTTATCTGTTTTCCTTCTTTTTTTTTTAAATCTCAGCATGTCTTCTCAATGTTTTTCTAGCTACAATTTCGCTAAAATGCACAGTGCTGGCCAGTGGTAGAGGGAATTATTGTGTAGTAATCTACACCCAATTTACAACGATATGCTGTGCGCTAACAGCAAGGCAAGGGCTATTCGTCTCATTACGGGGCTTCTACTTTGCTTGATTGCGCTGTCACTTTGTTGGTCACGGCTCTTTGCGGATATAGACACTCACACTGTAGGTAGCAACACTAGCAAGAACAACGTAGCCTGAAATATGAGATAAGATTGAAAGAAGAGAAAGAAAAAAGAAAGGAAGAAATTAAGAAATAATCGATAAAAAGAAGAAAGAAAGGAATTTAAAAAAAGGTAGGAATAGAAAGGAAGAAGGAAGGAAAATGAAAGAAAGAAGAAGACGGAAGAATGAAGAAAGGGGAAGGTTAAAAGGAAGGAAGAATGAAGTAAGGAAGAAGACGGGAAAATGAAGAAAGATGAAGGTTAAAAGGAAGGAAGAATGAAGTAAGGAAGAAGACGGGAAAATGAAGAAAGAGGAAGGTTAAAAGGAAGGAAGAATGAAGTAAGGAAGAAGACGGGAGAATGAAGAAAGAGGAAGGTAAAAAGGAAGGAAGAATGAAGTAAGGAAGAAGATGGGAGAATGAAGAAAGAGGAAGGTTAAAAGGAAGGAAGAATGAAGTAAGGAAGAAGACGGGAGAATGAAGAAAGAGGAAGGTTAAAAGGAAGGAAGAATGAAGTAAGGAAGAAGACGGGAGAATGAAGAAAGAGGAAGGTTAAAAGGAAGGAAGAATGAAGTAAGGAAGAAGACGGGAGAATGAAGAAAGAGGAAGGTTAAAAGGAAGGAAGAATGAAGTAAGGAAGAAGACGGGAGAATGAAGAAAGAGGAAGGTTAAAAGGAAGGAAAGAAGGAAGACAGGAAGTCGTATCGCACAGCAAAACCATTGGTCTAAGTACCGTTCGGCTTCAAAGTCAAAGCATTGTTGTTCGCGGTGTCGTTGTGATAGTCAAGATACTGAGATAGATACACAGGCGAATAAAGCTAAGAATAAATAAACTTTCCGAGTTTGGATAAAGACAAGACAAACGAAAGAAAGATGAAAATAAGAAAAACAGACATTTTCTTCGTAAAAATAAAAAGAGAAAAAAATACAGAAAGAAAAATTAAAGGTCAGACAGACATCAGGACATATTCAATCAATTACGCTTTTATGAATTGTTCGTTTACACAATGTACCGATACATATGTTTATATAGTATATTTTTTAATTGTTCTTATTTAACTCTTTAGGAACAATGAATATAATATATAATTGTATTTCTCGGTGCTTACATCTATTAATTATATATAAATATAATTAAATGTATTCGGTACACAATACGAGGGTCATCCAATAAATAAGGTGAATTTTTCGGTATAAGGACTTCTAATACAGATAGAAGCTTACTTTCTTTTCAACAGATAAGCTCAAAGTCCTTGCAATGTCATCCACTGTCACCCTTCTGTCCGACTGAATTAGGTCATTGACTGATTCGATCACCTCAGGAGACCTCACTTCTGTAGGCCTCCCAGACCTGTCTTCATCCTCAACACTGCTCCGTCCTTCTTTAAACAACTTAGCCCACTTGTAGACAATTTTTCGGTTGAAGCATGTGACACCATACACAGTTGACATTCTCCTATGAATTTCAACTGGTTTGCATTCTTCAGTAACCAAAAACTTGATAACTGACCGCTGTTCAATCCTGGAGCATGCTTCTTGGTCGGCCATCTTTGTTAATCGCTAAAACTCTTAAAGGTTTTTTTTTCAATCTTCAAAAGAAATCACATCCATGTGAAAAAGAAGTGAAACAAACAAAAATTTTAAAAAGTAAGTTTCTATCTGTATTAGAAGTCCTTAAACCGAAAAAAATCACCTTATTTATTGAATGACCCTGGTATCATGAAGCTGTGAAATACAACACATTAACCATATACGGCGATTGCCAATATGTCATAGTAATACTGTTTCCAATGTCCGTAATGTAAAACTACTGTGTTGCTGCTAAGTACTTGCTTTCCAGACTAATAAGTGGTTTCCAGTACACTCTAGGTACTGCAGACTGCTAATAATAATATATGCTTTTCCGCTGCTTACAATTGACCTTCTTAGGTCAACATTGACAATACAGTGGACGTTTTCTTGTGTGTGGAGGTGTGAGGAGTATCTTAACACAGAAAACTCTGTAGAAGAAATAATAAATAAGCATGAAATCAGCAAAATGAAATTAGCACGCATCTCCAAGTATTTAAAATATTTCGGAGATAATGGAATTGCATGATGCAAAGATCGATTTCCTCTTCGTCTTCTAATAGCGATTTCCATGCCTTTACACCTTAAGTGATAGATGTACGTTTGTTGTGTTGTTTCCCTGCGACCCGAGCAGGTCTCTGCGACATGGAATGCAAGTGGACATTGAAAGGGTTTGGATGTGAGAGTGGGTGAAAAATGTTAGCGTGTAGGTTGGTACAGATCACCGCGCTTCCAGCCTGATTGGTGATTCGGGGAAACAGCGCGTATATAGCATCCATTATAATAGTAGTAGTAGTAGTAGTAAGTAGTAAGTAGTAAGTAGTAAGTAGTAAGTAGTAGTAGTAGTAGTAGTAGTAGTAGTAGTAGTAGTAGTAGTAGTAGTAGTAGTAGTAGTAGTAGTAGTAGTAGTAGTAGTAGTAGTAGTAGTAGTAGTAGTAGTAGTAGTAGTAGTAGTAGTAGTAGTAGTAGTAGTAGTAGTAGTAGTAGTAGTAGTAGTAGTAGTAGTAGTAGTAGTAGTAGTAGTAGTAGTAGTAGTAGTAGTAGTAGTAGTAGTAGTAGTAGTAGTAGTAGTAGTAGTAGTAGTAGTAGTAGTAGTAGTAGTAGTAGTAGTAGTAGTAGTAGTAGTAGTAGTAGTAGTAGTAGTAGTAGTAGTAGTAGTAGTAGTAGTAGTAGTAGTAGTAGTAGTAGTAGTAGTAGTAGTAGTAGTAGTAGTAGTAGTAGTAGTAGTAGTAGTAGTAGTAGTAGTAGTAGTAGTAGTAGTAGTAGTAGTAGTAGTAGTAGTAGTAGTAGTATATATCAACCTCATTCTTCAGTTCTGAACACTGACAGGTAAACATGACATTGATTAAACAAAAACTGTGTAGGTAAACAGAAAACTATAAATCATTGGTTGGATTTGTACTTGCTCTCTGCCAGCCATTTCAGTCTTACCATTAATTGTATGGTTTAGGCTCAGGTTGTGATCAAACATTTTTGCCTCACAGATCCTTTTCAAATGCACAATGAGTTAGTTAGTTTGTTAGTTAGTCATTGTTTATAGGGTCCAACGGACTGCACAGAGCCGAATCAGGACCACAGCTTTGTTGAAAGAGGACTCACCCCCATATTAATAATCTGCTGAAAAAAACCTGATGGTAACACTGAAGGCACTCCACCAGCCGGTCACTGTACAATAAAGGCATCGCGCATTCCATGCAGGGGACGCTGAGGCTGTACTCTAATTAATCGAACTCCCATTTACAAAAAGAAAATAGAATATAAACATCATGATAAAATATGAACGAAAGACATACAAATAAAATGCCTAAATTGATAATACCATAGAAAGCCCTAGTGAACATTTGGCAGAAAGCGTCCATTATCCCCAAGCTGACCCAACAGACCCCATACATAAACGAGGAGTTTCGGGAGTGTTATCAAGAAGACTGGTCTACCGAAGAAGATAGTAGATTGATAGACCAGATTAGGAACGAGAAATAATAAATGAGAATGACAGAAACAGTGGTAATTTAAAGCACTAAATTTCCACAAAGTGAGGATATTATTTATACAGAAAACCAACGGGGGGATTCACAATGAGTTTTGGTACACTGAAAAATATCAGATTCAGTTTGACTTTTTGTTTTTAAAAAATCGTTGTCCTTATAGATCGATACATTCATGTGTTTATGTGTCTATTAATAGTATCAAGGTTGATTATAAAAATAGCACCGATGCGAAAGTGCCTATAGTAGGCACAATTGTTTGTTTACACGACAAGAAAGAGACGCCTAACATTGTAAAAGCTTAACGGTCAATTTGATCAACGACTGCCCATTATATGTTAATGTGAAAACACTGCAATTTCCCAAGTAAAGTAATTGTCACGAGAAATAATACACAGACACCCTTAAAACAGTGGCCCCTTTACATGCAATTTCCTTTATGCACATAATACATTGCTACCTGGCTGAATGTTTTTTTAATTGTTCTTATAGAGCACATACCCAGTTCGAGCTGCTCAAGGCGCTGGCCGATATAGGATCTACCTTTGGGCGCATCGTGTGACGCCCAGACTAGACGGCTACATGCAGCTTGCACAATCCTGAGCGGCCGGGGATGGGGGAAGAAAGGGACTTAATGCGTGCTGAGCGTATTTATGTAGCTATAGCCCTCACCCGTCAAGGACATGAGCGTCAGGATCGTTAAAGTCCGTGCACGGACTAGACCTCAGTTTATACTCTCATCCGAGTGCATATGCGTACATAATACATTGTTATAGCGCACGACTGAAAAGTTATTTCTTTGGAGTCATGGCCATTGACCTGGTTTGACAGGCCATGAAACAACAGCCCGAGGTTCAGGTTTGTGTAAATAATAAGGCATGATTACCTTTAGGGTGGCTAGCTTGTTGCATTGAATACACCAGAGTTTATACAAACCCATTAATAAGTATAGATCATACACACCTTTAGCATATATAAGGCTTAATTCTAAAGGAATAGGCCCTCCCCTCCCCCACGGCTCTTTCCCCACACTCCACCAGCAGTGCCATAGGTATCAGATGTTTTCCAAACGTGTCAATTTATTATACAGCAGCCTGCGCTCCCACACAATTGTTCTTCACACAGGCGCTTGTATCAGGACACGCGAGCGCCTATGCCTGTGACGCGTCTCCCTTTGGTTATCTATAAGCGTCTCCCTTTGGTTATCTATATTATAAGGAGACGCGTCACGGGCATAGGCGCTCGCGTGTCCTGATACAAGCGCCTGTGGTTCTTCATGGTGGTTGAAAAGTGACTCCCTATTAAACTTTGCTTATACGTTGTGTAAATAGTTCCGCGTTTGCATGCAACAACACGTAGTGTGATACGTACAATGGTACAATTTATGTCATCTCTCCTTTTGGACTTTTAGCTTTGAGTGCTACGTCATACATAATTAAATTTATATTTTTATATTCACTTCTTTATTTCATTTTATTTATTTTATATTGTTTGTTAGTATTAATTTTTTTTAAATGTTAATTAAAAAAAAATATTATTTCAATTAATTTTTTTAAATTTTTTGTATGTTGAAGAGTGGGGGTGTGTGTGTGTGTGTGTGTGTGTGTGTGTGTGTGTAGTTGTGAAACGTCACATTTGGGGAACGAAATTTGCCATTTTTAATACCAAATGAGGTAATTTTGTCGTTCCCCATTTGTCTGGCGTTGCTCATTTGTTCTAAGTACATGAAAGTGCAGTTGTAGTGCATGTGCACTACAACTACACTTCACGAAGTGCAGTTGTAGTGCATGTGCACTTAAAGTACACTTGGCCAAGTGCAGTTGTAGTGCATGTGCACTTAAAGTACACTTGCCCAAGTGTAGTTGTAGTGCATGTGCACTACAACTACACCAGGTCAAGTGTAGTTGTAGTGCACATGCACTACAAGTACACTTGACCTGGTGTAGTTGTAGTGCATCTTCCAGACGGGTAGGATAAGGAACTTTCCTCGACGATTAGGGTAAGGCAGTGCCTCGACGATTAGGGTAAGGCAGTGCCTCGACGATTAGGGTAAGGCACCCGTTCCAGAAAAGGGTTAGGGTCAGGGCTAGTTGCAGCGCTGCAACTAGCCCTGACCCTAACCCTTTTCGAGGCACTGCCTTACCCTAATCGTCGAGGCACTGCCTTACCCTAATCGTCGAGGCACTGCCTTACCCTAATCGTCGAGGAAAGTTCCTTATCCTAGCTGTGTTTTTGAAGAAACTTGACCTACTTCGTCTCTAATAGGCGAGGAATTAGGTCAAACTTTTTGCGGAAAATGTGCTTTTTTGAAGAAACTTGACCTACTTCGTCTCTTAGGAGCGAGGAATTAGGTCAAACTTCTTGCGAAAAAGTGTCTTTTTTGAAGAAACTTGACCTAATTCGCCGCCTAAGGGCCGCGAAGTTGGTGAAATTACCCCATTTGTACCTCGTACACGCATGTGTGTGTGTGTGTGTGTATATAGGGCTGTGTTAGGCTTAGGGTTAGGTTAAGGGTTAGGGTTATGGTTAGAGTTAGGGTTTGGGTTAGAGTTAGGGTTAGGTTAAAAAAATGGACAAATTTGTAAAAATGTCAAAGGAACGTATGCAGAGTTTTATGACAGTCATAACAACGGCGTTTCTACACTACTGTGTTGGTTTGTGTGTGTGTGTGTGTGTGTAGGTGTGTGTGTGTGTGTGTGTGTGTGTGTGTGTGTGTGATAGTGTCATTGTCAACAAGTTTTAATCGCTGTAAATATCATCACTATTCATTTTCAATTTTATGTTGCTATTACAATTTAATTTCGTTGTTTTGAATTTGTATATGCAGATGGACACTGCACAAGAAATCCTGTAAATATGTATGGGGACGATAAAGGATTGTGTATTCTGTATTCTAACGTATAAGACATGGGACGGAGCCATTTGGGGCTGCTCTCGTCACTGTGAAATAAAACCAGAGGTCTGCAATGAACTTCTACCCCTATAAGGATGACAATATATGTTGTTCTATGCAACATTCAATACTGTTTACAAAAGTGATCAGTTATTTACAATATTGAGTTATTTTTCAACCACCCTGTAAACAATAGCAGTTCAAGTTCATCGCAAAACAGCACTGCCATGCATAGTTTGACATAAAGAATTCTGGGACAAACCCATCGCTTACTAAGCTTTTTGAATTGAGACAACCGGTATTAAGACCACCTCATGCATCAGCTGTCTAGTAATTTCAATACTTCATATTTGAATAGGTAGGGGTTCCTTCTTTTCGATTAAAGTACGTATATATAATGAAACAGTGCGGACAGACAGCACTTATCGAATGTGTGCTAAAAGCCAGCAGCAGACAGTACAGGTTGACACCATGTTTGCCGGACAAAATGTTAGGTAAGTAAGTAATATTAGGTGTAAATGCATGTCACTGAAGGTTTGAACCAAAGGCTACGCATCTTTTAATGACGTGGTGCATTTTTGTTTGTTTTTTGTGTGTTGACCAACGTTGGAGAAAATTCCTTGTGAAATTTCACTTACGAATACGAATACGAATCTTTATTTTCCATAGTTAAAATACAATAACATGGAAATTTGTCTTTAATAGCACAAAGTCTAAGACGGAAAGATTAAAAACTAATAGAAATATTAACAGTTTTTGTTATATAAAACATTAAGTCAGACAATCATACGCATAATAAATTGCTTACTTCATTGCACAACTCACATCCTATCACATTACATCATCACAGTACACAGAAGAAAAATGTAGGTAACTGGGGGTATCACAGTTTGCTTAAATTTAAAATGCGGATTGCACTTGGTAAATAAGCGTGGCCATACAAGTTTCTTTTCCATGCCGGGGTTCTAAACCTCCGACCTGAGGGCAACAGTTCAAATGATTTACACATGGGATGACTGTTATCAGACATGATCATTTTAGCTTTACTTTTTACACTTTGGTGGAATTAATTCTGTATTCTGTAATAAATGATTTTTATAGGCATTATTTAAATGAAAAGGCTGACTCGTTGAATGTGGGGAGTTGCCTTGCTGTTTTGTCGTTCTTTTATTTCAGTCTTTGAGAGATGCTTGCATACGTAAGATGGTCAGTGAGTGGGTGCTGAGGAATTAAAACATCCCAACAGCTTGCGTGTGTCTGTGTGTACTTGCGTCGGTTTCTGACAATGCCTAGGTGTTTGTGTGTGGGTGCGATATAATGTCTACGACATCATGGTCATGATCTTTTAATAATTATTCCTCATATCTTATGTGACAGACTCTTATGTTTTTACTTGGAATTTGATATTTAATTATTTATTGTCCAGAGTTTAAAAGATGTGATTGCATTTCTAATAACATTTTCTGTTTTTACATTTCCCATCAATTTAAATTAATTTTTTGGCTTTTTATTATATTGTCAGTCTTATTAAGCTATTAGTACATTGTTTTATGGCGACTATTTTGTGAGTGAGGTTTACTTCCAATTTCTTATTTTAAAATTTAAAGATTTTTTTTAAATTTTATTTATTGTTTGTATTATATCTATTGTATTGTGCGTGTGACTGTGTTTGATGCGCCTTGAGCAGACTATTGTTTGATAATGCGCTTTATAAATAAAATTATTATTATTATTATTATTATTATTATTATTATTATTATTATTATTATTATTATTATTATTATTATAGCGCTTTGTCAGCTCAAGGCGCTAGATGGTACAGGATCTAACTCAAACTGTCCGAAGCGCCCACTTGATGCCTTCGGGCGCATCATATGGCGGCCCAGACAAATGAGCACAATCCTTGCTATCCAAAATGGCTAAAAACAGATAATTTGTGAAAGGAAAAAAACGACTTATTTTTAATATCCCTCTTCATGCTAATAACACTCAAATTATATTAATTTAATCAATACATTTTATTTCATGTTCTATCTTTTCCTATCCTATCCTATCCCGTAACTCAAAGGTCGTTGGGGCAACACAGATGATCGTTTAACCAGCGTACTCCATCTTTCTCTGTTCTCAGCAACCCTCATGGCTTCGTTCAGTGTCAAACCAGTCCATTCTCGAATGTTGTTCTCCCACATCTTTTTCTGTCTCCCTCTTCTTCTGCCTCCTTGCACCGTGCCTTGCAGGATGGTTTTTGCAAGGCCTGATGCTGTGGTGACGTGGCCAGACCATTGGAGTTTCCGTTTCTTCACCACTGTGAGCATGTCATCATGTTGTCCAATGGCTTGTGTGATGGTCTGTCGGATTTCGTCGTTGGTGATGTGCTGGGTATAGGAAATGCCCAGAAGTCGTATGTAGCACCTCATCTCCATGCTTTGTATTCTTCGTTGTAGGTCTGCTGTGAGGGTCTATGTTTCGTTCTTATATAGCGCTTTTCCAGCTCAAGAACTGCTCAAGTTTTACATTAAAATTCTCTACTTTTGGAACTTGTCATTTCGATTCAATATAATACAACGTAGGTCAACTTAATGAAATGTTCCAGCCCCATGTCAAAATATATAGTGCTTTTCCAGCTCAAGAACTGCTCAAGTTTGCATTAAAATTCTCTACGTTTGGAACTTGTAATTTTGGTTCAATAATAGTACGATATAACGTAGACCTATTTGAATGAAATGTTCCAGCCCCATGTCAAAATAGATTTGCAATCATCAGCTCAAAAAAAGAAGAAAAGGAACTTGGCCTACGTAGTACTAATCGTCGATAAATAGAAAGCGAACGGACCTGATTGTTAACAAATTATCCCCCAGGTACTCTCACACTTCAATAAGCACCCCATTGTAAAGATTACGCCGACACCAATGTTGACGTTCGCGTTGTTGTCACTGTCGATTAGCGTAAGCTAGCATTGTGTAATTCAGCACAGTGCTTTCCCTTTGCACAAGTTTTGTTTCTGAATTTCTGTGGAGCAGAAGTAGGCCTGACTATTATTTCGTGAAGGTGGGCTTAGTGCATTGGTTTTGCACAAGGGTTAATTGAAACGGAGTGCTAAAACGATATAAAGCACTGTTTTCATAATTATGTTTGTGCGTGCGTAGATTGTCTTCTGCTACCATTTACTTCTGTACAGGTTTTTCCCTTGATAAAGCCTTTTGGTGTGTGTATTGCGAAGGAGCAGACGTGATTTGTGAATTTTGTTCTTTTGTTTTGGTTTTAGTTACATTTTGTGGACTTTTTGTTATTGTCCAGCGCAGCATCTCGCTCAAGGATGAGCTCTAGGCGATAACCACGAAATGAAATCTAACGTCATAGGTGTTTTGATTTGGAGGTATGAGGATCATAATTTTTATACTTTATATTGACATCGTTTATAATGTTGCTGTGAAGTTTAAAAAAAATTTGTCTGCACAAGGTCTTATTCGGAAATGGGAGGTAACTTGTCTTTATATTTTGTTTTTAGTTACCTAGAGTTATTCGGGCGGACATCTGGTTTTAGAACACTATGAAAGCTACTTCGAGCTGCAAGCTTTTCTTTCAAGAAAGGGGTGGTGGTTGCAGGGCAGTGCAAGGTCGGACTAGCGGAGCTAGCTAGGATTGCAACTGAAATCAACCTTTAGGTGGATCCGGAAGGTTTGATGGAGGATAGAGCAAAAATTATAGTCGAGAAACTGTTCGTTTGACAAGAACGTCCGCTTAACGTTAGACAACTCTGGGCGCAACATGCGGGCAAGCCGGTCAAAGTTGTTTTCCCTCGCATTTGCGAGCATGGTCTATTGGGAATTTAGACCGCTTAGATACACTTGACTTTTGCGAACGAATACAGATTTTTTTTAAAAATGACTTTCCTAAAAGCATGATAAGAAAGTGCGGAGCTAATAAACTATCTTCTTGGTAGTATTACTCATGTATGTTGTTACAATGTACTCACATCTATTATATATTTGCATGTGTTAAGGACTAGCTGGAAGAAAGGACCTCTGGACCTAAAGCTACTATCCTTATGTAATAAACGTTTTTCAGTTTCAGTTTCAGTTTCAGTTTCTCTCTCTCTCTCTCTCTCTCTCTCTGTCTGTCTGTCTGTACCTCTCTGCCTCTCTCTCTGCCTCTCTCTCGCGTGCATCATAAATTACAAGAGCTGTTGAACAAAGATATTTCTTACTTTCTACAGTTTCAGCCTTTCTTTTCAAGTGTTATTTATAGACCTGGCGGAGACTGTCGCCCACTTTGCTTCTTTCTTTTCTCCTGCACTCATACATCACAATGCCTCTGGGGTGGGGAGGGGTGTGGGTGGGGAATAACCACCCCAGTTTCAGGGTTGCTTAAGGAAGCTAAATCAACACTGAACCACCAGAACAAGTATTCTGTAAGAGGGACAGTTACAAATAAGTATTACCACTTTTATTTTGCATACCACGGGATTCCAACTTGGGTCATCGGTGACTCTATACCACTGAGCTACGGGCGGTGGGGCTTTTTTGTTCAAGTGTTCAAGTGTTATTGATTGACCCGTCCTATCTTACTATCGCCCGTGTATACTTGTCATCGCTTAGCTTTTCTGCGGCGTTTGGTGTTGTGGCTATTATATTGCTTCCAAATGCAATCTTATGCAAGCGTCGATTGCAGGTCTTACTTTGAACGGTGTGCTGTAGTGAAATAATTTGGACTTAAGTTGGGCACACCAAGCTTCAACTGTATGCTGAAATGTTTGGGCGACAGTATTTACTTATTTGTTATCAATCAACTTTATCTCAAGCTCAATGTAGGCCTATGTTGTTTATAGCATTATAGCGTAGGTTGTATGCAGATGGTGTGATAACTTTGTACTTTGTGCTGAAATAGTGGCCCCTTATCATTTATTTGTCATCTTATCCAGGGTTATATATGTTTTTTGGTGTGCTTTTTAGTTAATATTAAAATTGTATTCGCGTTCAACTTCTATTTAAATATTAGGTTTCTAGAGCCTAAATCTGTCTTTCTATAACATATAAAATATTCTATGTTCTCTGTCTTTCTGCCTCTCTTTATTTCTCTCTGTCCCTGTCTGTCTTTCTGTCTCTTTCTGTCTCTTTCTCTTTCTATCTCTCTCTTTCTCTCTTCCCCCTTTCTCTCTACCCTCTCTCCCTCCCCTCTCTCCATCCCCTCTCTCTGTCTCTATCTCTGTCCATGTTTTTGTCTCTCTCTCTCTCTCTCTCTCTCTCTCTCTCTCTCTCTCTCTCTCTCTCTCTCTCCTTCTTTTTGTCTCTCTCTCTCTCTCTCTCTCTCTCTCTCTCTCTCTCTCTCTCTCTCTCTCTCCTTCTTTTTTTCTCTATCTTTCTTTCTGTCTCTCCCTCTTTCTGTCTCTATCTTTCTTTCTGTCTCTCCCTCTCTTTCTCTCTCTCTCTCTCCCTCTCTCTCTCTCTCTCTCTCTCTCTCTCCCCTGTCACTGTCTGTCTCCCCGTCTCTCTGTCTCTCTTTTTTTCTGTCTGTCTATCTTTCTTTTTCTATCTTTCTCTCTTACCCTTTTCTCCCCCCCCCCCCCATCTCTCTGTCTCTCTCTTGCTTCTCTCTCTCTTTCTATCTGTCTCTTTTTCTTTCTCTTTTTCTCTCTCTCTGTGTCCCTGTCTCTCTTTCTTTCCGTCTCTCTCTTTCCGTCTCTCTCTCTTTCTGTCTCTCTTTTTCTATCTTTTTCTCTCTCACTCCCTCTTTCTCTCTTCCTCCTTTTACTCTCCCCTCTCCACCCCTCTCTCTCTGTCCCTGTTTCTCTCTTTCTGTCTCCCTTTCTTTCTGTCTCTCTCTTTCTTTCTCTCCCCCCCCCCCTTTCTCTCTCTCTCTCTCTTCTACTTCCCTTCTTCTCAGTCTTTATCATGTTAATCCGGATAAAAGTTCTTAATCCCTCTGTGATCTAGTCAGTTGATGGGTCTCTTAAGACACTAGGCTGGCATTGACAGTATGACCGTGACCATGCACAAAGCTCTATTAAATGTGGCTAAGCCCTGACTCATGTGGCTAAGCCCTGACTCATGCCGCCCGAGGCGCCCGCTTGCCGCCTTTCGGCGCATCGCCTGACGTCCTAACAACTGAGCCCAAACCTGTATTTGTGGAGTCGGCACTCACCCGTCTAAGACATGAGCGTCAGTTTCTCTAAAATCCCTGTGATGGAATGCGTGCGGGCACAGACCAGACCTCGGTTTATACTCTTATCCAAAGGAGTGTAGGAGCATTGCAATGACTGTCAGTTCCTTTGCTTGAATTTGCCTACAGCCCCTGTCTAAGGAAAACTGTCTTTGGTGGAAGTAAGTTAGTACTGTCCCAAGGGGTTCTGTACTGAGTGTCAGAAATTTCTTTATACATTGTTTCATTTTTAGGCCTCAATAGATTCTTGTGCCCCGCGTGGGTTGGAGGGATTAAGAGGATCCGTGTTGCCCAATATGGTACCTTCCATAGGCAGGGGTAGAATTACTGTGAAACAAGACTAGCGGAATACTTGACCTTGCTACTAGTAGAATAGTATTGTTGTGTATTGTTGATAAAACGTGTTACGATTGGGACGCGCCCTTTAATTATGAATATCGTGTTTAGGCACGCGCACAAGGAGTGCAATTATAGCACTTACTTTTCATTGATCTATGCTGGATTGACTCTGAGTGAAGCAATGAAGACTACCGAGGACAGAAAAAGATAGCATACGATGGTTAAACGATCATCTATGGTGCGCCAACAACTTTCGAGTTACGGGATAGGATTGGAAAGAATCTATGCATTTGCTGGAGGGGCCTTATACAATGTTTGTATTAAAGATTTGAAACCTAGTTTGTAAGAGATGAGTACAGTGTCGAAGTCTTTAGAACGTTCTATGATGCAAGACAGTGTATAACTCTGGTGACGAGTTTTAGTTTGATTGGTTGTTGATTGCGTCATTCTGGAACTTTCTGCCTCTTTGTACATTGTTGAAAGGACTATGTAAGTAGCGCGGCTGTGTATGCTTGTCTAGAGTGTGGTTTTCGGAAAGATTTTTTGCCTGCCGTTGTTGATGCTGTTTGCTGAATTACGTTAAAAAAACAAACAACTTATAACAACGACTCCTGCTTTGTTACTGAGCGAACGGGCTGCGTGGATAACGACTTGGAGTTACTCAAGAGTCAAGCATCGGGAGAGAATCGGCCATTACCGTGTAACATTACTACAAGGGGGTTTTATATGTAATTCCCTATTGAAATTTGCTGAAAGTTTTGTAAATAATACTGCATTTGCAAAAACAACGGAAACTTATTGTGAACAGTATTACAGTAGTCTTCTGGGCATTTCCTATACCCAGCACATCACCAACGAAGAAGTCCGACAGAACATCACACAAGCCATTGTACAACATAATAGCATGCTCACAGTGGTGAAGAAACGGAAACTCCGATGGTATGACCACCTCACCAGAGCAACAGGCCTGGCAAAAACCATCCTGCAAGGCACGGTACAAGGCGGCAAAAGAAAAGGGAGACCGAAAAAGAGTGGGAGAACAGCATTCGAGAATGGACTGGCTTGACACTGAGCGAAGCCATGAGGGTTGTTGAGGACAGAGAAAGATGGAGTACGCTGGTTAAACGATCATCTGTGGTGCCCCAACGACTTTCGAGTTACGGGAAGGTTAGGATAGGTTTACAGTAGTAGACTGTAGTTGCTGATCCCTTATTTTACCTGACCGTGACAAGAACTGCGCATATTGGTCTGTCGCCTGACGCTTGGTCGTAGGTCTTTTTATATATTATGTTACGTTTTATGTCAACTAAGCTACTAAGCCTACTACTACTACTACTACTACTACTACTACTACTACTACTACTACTACTACTACTACTACTACTACTACTACTACCGCTACTACTTCTGCTCCTCCTCCTGCTACTACTACTACTCCTACAACTGCTGCTGCTACTACTACTACTACTGCTGCTACTACTATTACTGGTACTACTACTGCTTCAACTACTGCTACTACTACTACTATTGCTGCTGCTGCCACTACTACTGCTACTACTACTACTACAACTACTAATAATAATACTATGTTATACGCGCCTGGTTCCTAAATCATACTCAAAGCATGGCGATCTTTAACCACCTTACACGCTCACACGGTACAGTCACTTTCACACGCACACACACACACACACGCGCGCTCACACCCGCACACACACACACACACACAATACAACATTACAAACAGCAGTGATTCTCTTTCACTTTAAACGACTGCATAAATAACTATATTATAAATGTAATATTTCCAAAGCGAACAAACGTTGAGACAAAATGAGCGCCGGTGGGTGTGACAAGCAATCTGTCAATGGTAAATGGGGTGTGTGCTGTTACATTCCTACAAAGCTATGTGCACAAAGTCAGTCAATCACTGCAGACTGGCAAAGATCGAAATCATCCGGTGTAATCCCCACGCTAAATATTTCTGTGGTGAAGTAAAGGCCCAACAGTATCCAAATTGTGTATCCAAGAAGAGATCTTTGTGTTGCGAAGCAGAAATCTAATTATCATTCTGAAGCTAACTCATCTGAATGAATGGAATTATTTACTTTTACAGTCTTTCCCATCGCAGTGAGTTTAGGCTTACAACTACTTTACATTAATTCAAATTGATAACAACCAAGCACACATTTTCACTGAATGAAAAATAAATTTTAACTTACTGAATAATGTATACAAAGTTTATAATTTCAGATTTAAATATTATTGTTGCTATATCCCAGAGAAATCAAAATCAAAATCAGAATTGTTATTGTCCTAAGAAGCAGTAAGGAAAATTATTGTGCAGCGTAAAACAACCATTGACAGTCACACTCACACAATTATTATAATATAATATATTCTCTTTATCATAATGAAGATTATTATTTTATTACATAGTTGTCAACACAGGACATTGTGACAAAATATGTTTAACGGATATTTTCTTGCCAATGCATAAACATCTAACACCATCGATATACATGTATGTAGTCCTCCTAGAGTTCAATCTTCATTTGTAAACAATACTGACAATGTGTCGGGAATGCGATCTAAGGATATTATTATTCCGACGCTAATTCACTATATTGTGTTGTTGGAGAGCAAATCAGCTTGAAGCTGTGTGTTGAATAAATAAAGTCTTATAAGATATATACCGTTAAGTTAAGTTAAATGTAGACTATAGTAATAAGACACCGTAGCATATAGGCGACTACTGGTCACATTATTCTGACACCAGCGAACCAGTTGATGGTAAGGGAAATATAATATGATCACACGTTGGCCAACCCGGGATTTGAACCAGATACCTTTCGGTTACTAGAAAGCCGCTCTACCAACTGAGCTACCCGGCCCCTCAAATAAAGTAAAGGTTAGTTAGTTGTCTACGTCTTTTGAACGTGCTTAGGACTGGGATATGAGTATAAAGCTAGTCTGTGTACGCACACATTCCATCACACGGACTTCCAGTATCCTGCCTTTATAGGCGCATGGTTTGAGGCCCCACAAAACTGGGACCAATCTTGGGCCACCGGGTTTAGGAGGGGAAGGGACTTAGTGCTTGCTGGATGTGTTGGTGTAACTGCCACTCACCCGTCTTGGACATGAGCGTCAGGATCTTTAAAGCCCGCGCGATGGAATGCATAAGCGTGCACAGACTGGACTTTAGTTTATAGTCTCATCCGAAGGGTCTGAGGAATACACCGGTTGTTTTCGCTCTACTTGAGTAGTGTCGTGGATTTATCATCTTTCTCATAATCATGCATTGGGAAGAAGCATAGCAATTTGGAGCTCCGTGTATGGGAAATGTGCAAGACCGTATTTTCCTTCGATGGGGAAATGTTCGGGTGTAGAGTTATTTCTGCTAAAGTTTTGAAATAGTGAACCTTGGTCTGAACAAGCACTGGTTGGTAGCAAGGGCAGTTTTGATCTCAAAGTTTTAGTGGGCTAAACAAAGTCCTTTAACGCCGATTGTAAAAGCCGATGTTTGTGCGGAACATTGAACTACCTGCACCAAACTGGGATTGTAACTAAAACAGGAGCACTGCACAACTGCTTTCCGCGATAGCTGCGAGGCGTAGTGGTAAAACGTTTATTATATACTTAACGCTTGCAGAAATCAGGGTCGAAGAAAACGCCTGCCTCAAAACGATCAGAATACATACATCCACCTGCATGCTGCTCGTAAGCCCCATCGTCTAACACTTGGTGAGCCTGCTAGCACAGTTCATACGGTACTGGTTTCCTATACCTCAGGCCGCGGGATCGAACCCACCGTGGAACAAACTTACGTGACTTAGCTACGAGACTTTTTCAGGACACCGAGGGTTTCCTCCCTTCCTTCCATAACGATATTGGATGCAGTCTGTATAACATTTCAAAATGTATGGGGCCGGGTAGCTCAGTTGGTAAGAGCGTCTTGCTAGTAACCGAAAGGTCGCTGGTTCGAATCCCAGATTGGTCAACGTGTGATCATATTATTTTCCCCTTTACCAACAACTGGCCCGCTGGTGTCAGTATAAATCGGTCCAGTAGTCACCTATATGCGAAAGTATCGTGTGACTATAATCTACAAACAACAACAACAACAACATTTCAAAAATAAAATTCGATTTGAATTTCCGACTTCTAACAACGACTTGCCTCTTACATCACATATCTGAGTGAAGAACATGTGTTTGGTGTGTGTGTGTGTGTGTGGGTGTGTGGGTGTGGGTGTGCGGAGACATAAGCCTTGAAATGGGTGACTAACCTTGCTTTTTATGCAGGAAATGGGTGAGTGTATTAGTCACCCAGTGTTTTCCAGCCACCCACTTTTTTCTAAGTACACAGGAGTGCTCTTTTAGTGCATGGGAGTGCAGTTGTAGTGCATGAGAGTGTTTTAAGTGCAAGTGAGTGCACTATCCGGGACGGAGAAAATCCAGTCAATTTTCGGGAAATTTTGCAAGAAAGTTCGACCTATTTCGTCACCTATAGGAGACGAACTAGGTCAACTTTTGAGACGGAAAGAGCCAATTTTGCATTAGATTCTTACATTTCTGGAAGAAGTTTGCGTTCTTTCCGTCAAAATATCACTTTCCGATTCTTGCATTCTTAATAAAACCCAGTCTTGGTGTTCTACATACGTGTGTGTGTGTGTGTGTGTATTTTTGGGTGTGCGTGTGTGGGTGTGGGTGTGCGTGGGTGTGCGTGTGTGTGTGTTTTATACGCAGTCTATTGAATTTAGTTTCGTTCTTAAAAGGTCATTCAAAGTAAATTTTGTCGCGTTGAAGAAAGATTGTATATAGACAGTCTATTTTTTGTGTGTGGCTGCAGCAGAACTTGAGCTGGTAAAGCGCTTTAAGAAGAACTATAAACATGGTAGTAGTGGAAGTGGTAGTAGTAGTAGTAGTAGTAGTAGTAGTAGTAGTAGTAGTAGTAGTAGTAGTAGTAGTAGTAGTAGTAGTAGTAGTAGTAGTAGTAGTAGTAGTAGTAGTAGTAGTAGTAGAACTTGTTGTTTATTTCTCGGTGATCTGTTTACACACCTTTTCTTTATGCGGAGGAATGTGTTACTCCGTTGTGTTTGATTAAGATAAGCCGCTCTCATTCTGTTCTTGTCTTCAGATAGATAAACGTCATGGCGTCAGATGTTCCGGATTTGATGACGTAATCAATGTGACGTCACTATGAGTGAAACGTATAAATGGCTGCTAGGTTGAAGCAGCAGATTCACAGACAGATGCTCGGCGCTATTCAAGGTACGGACCGCAAAGGTTAGCATTTGTTTCTTTAATTTAACGCCTTTTCACCTAAGTAATTTTAGATTTAAAGGCTAGTATGTTTGGCTGTTGTTATTGTTGCTGTTGTTGTAAGACCTCGGTGTTTGTGTTTTAGTTGTTGTTGTTGGTGGTGGTGATGATGAGATTGATGATGATGATGATGATGATGATGATGATGATGATGATGATGATGATGATGATGATGATGATGATGATGGTGATAAAGGTGAATGTGGTGATGGAGGTGATGGAGGTGGAGGTGGTGATGCTGCTGCTGCAATGACGACAAGAAGGTTGTGAGGTAATACTAGAATCATTTTGTGCAGCAAGTTAACATTGATTTGAATAGCTTTGGAGCAAAGAAGGGGAAGAGGGTGGAGAGAGTAAATCAGAGTCTGCAACAACACATCTACTGTATGCAGTTTTGTGTCATTTTTTTATATTTATTTATTTATTTATTTATTCCAGATGGCAGCAGCCGACACATGGCTGTCTGATTGCAGCCCATGGAACTCCACTAATCAGCAGCACTTAACACCTCCTGCATTATTAGTCCGTGACTTAAAAAGTCCTCTTTTACGTCACTCTGCTGTGTCGCTACGTGCCGCACTATCATCAACTGCAGCAGTCATGACGTCAGCAGGCAGCTTGATATCTGACACAAATATTCATTTACATCACGCAGATACTGCTCTAGGTACGACTGTGACATCTGTTTTATCTGTAAATACCTCATTTGCAAAGCTTGCGTCACAGACTGCATCTACGTCAGAACGTTCACCTGTGCGCAGTTCGTGTTATGACCCGTCATCAAAAATAGTTCACAGGGCTGCTTTCCAGAAATCATTCAAACAACCTTCTTCCTCAGGACTTGGAGATATTTCTCCGTCTCGAAGCTCAACAGTGTGCAAATCAGATATTTCCATTGTAAGCGTGTCCTCAACTGGTGACGAAAATGGTTCAATGACGACAACTTTTGATTGCGTCACTAGTGAAGAACATGAGTTTTCTGGTTGGGATGTTAATACCGACGATGGCGTGGATGATAATTGTTCCAGAACCACGACTCCATCTGTCTATGAGGAAGAGGATTTTGCTGCCTTCGAATCTTGTGGGGAGGTGCCTGGCAACGGTGAGGTTCATCACGGGTTGCCCAGCAACGGGTCGTTGTCATTAGTTATTTACAGTAAACCGGAACTGTGGAGTACAGAAGAACTGTGGAGTACAGGAAAACTGCCTCATCACCCTCAATTTGTTACCTCACGCAATAGCAATACTAGTAATAATCACCAAAACCATTCTCATCACAGCTGGCGCCATGGACTTCAACGTGAATTTGCCAACGTCCTTCACCCTGAACATCAACGTGACCTTGCCAACGACCTTCCACAAAGCTCGCACAGGATGCAAAGTAGTCACTATAGCAATAGGGACGCTTCAGTAACTCAAAATAACCATGACAACCCCTCTCCGGAAACCAGACCACAGTCGGCGCCCTCTAGGTCATGTGACTTCTTCAACAGGGAGAGCACCCAGGCGCTGATCAAGCTGTCAGACGATCTGCGTTTTTACAAAATCTTTTACGTCCTGCATGCCAAGTGCGGTAGGCTCGGGCAAAAGGCACTGACTTTCGGCCCTTGGTGCTCCAAGGTCAACCCCAAGCGAGGCACACCTATAGGAAGTGCTCTGCGGCCGAAAGGCGCGAAAGACGCCATTACGGGAAAAGAGGTCAAAAATGGCGCTAGTGACAAACTACCTCAGACGAACTCTTTCAAAAATGCAACCATCGCCACCAGCAACAACTATTACAACAGAGATCGCAGGAATTTTAACGGAAATACCTCTTTGTACAAAGAAAACACTGCGACGTCTTTGAACGACAAATATTTGTATTCTGGAGACGTTTACGACCGTCTTTCTGGGCAGTGCCCACCTTACGTGTTTCGTCACCGGAATGACGTCAGAGGCTACATGACGGATTACAGGGAGCGTTACACCGTGGGCAGCGTCGGCAGAAGAGCTGGGAAGGCGCGTGTCTTGGGCGTGGACCTCTCCGACCCCTACGCTTGCAAGAAGAAGAAGAAGAAAACTTGGTATGTAGAAAAAACAAAAATGTTTACATTGTAAACCCTAATTTTTACCTTGCCTAGTAGCACAGTGGATAGGATGCTGGTTTACCCTTTATTGTCTTTACCCTCTTTAATCTTTAACTTCAATTTCTAACACCGACCTGAGTTCATCATCGTCGTCATCATCATCATCATCATCATCATCATCATCATCATCATCATCATCATCATCATCATCGTTGTCGTCACTGTACCATCGTTATATCTGTATCATAATCGTCATTGCAGGCATCATCATCATCATCATCATCATCATCATCATCATCATCATCATCATCATCATCATCATCATCGTCGTCGTCGTCGTCGTCGCCACCTTAACTGTCATCGTCGTAATTTTTGTCGTCATCATCAGTATTTTCAGCATGACCCTTACGGTATATTATTTGTATACTTCATATTTTTGTTTTGCATGTCCGGAAACAACTTTTCCAAGGCAAACCTTTGGACGAATATTAATGTCTTATGTCTTAGTTCAGAAAGGTCAGCATGACCGGCATAATTCCTCCTAGGGAATTGAAGCCATGTGAGTAAACAGTCTGCGACAAGGGGAACAATGATATAAATTTGATACTCGAACACGTAACACTTCCTGCAAATTAATTCAATGAAATATTTACTGGCCACATTGCTTGCAGCAAAACAAAATACGCCAAACCCAGCGAAGCTTTAGTTTTGAGGGAACCGACATTTTATGTCTGGTCTGGGTGGCCTTCTTTTTTCTGTTTGTATCTTGATGACCTACTCATCTGGAGCTCGCAAACTAAGGATATAGGACTTTCATAATGATGGCCTGGAGTGCCTTTCCGTGTTTTTGATGACTTATACTGTCTGGATCTCGTAATCTCGCGATAGATGGTAATTTCAGTTTCACCTTTAGCATTATCTTTCTACAGTTGGCATCAGAGAAATCAAAGAATTCCGATAAGTGAAAATAAAATAAAAGTGGCACATTGAACCCTTTTAGGGCCTCTGATTGCTGCGTTGCTTGATTTGTAAAATCAGAACACAAACTACGCAACACTGTTATCCTGCCCGCCCGCCATGGTCCAAGCGCTAGCAAGTATTGTTGCAAGCATTATGTATTATTCAGCCAACGACACGCTTTCCTGATATCATATTTCCCCCCTAGACTGGACTAATATTTGCAAGCGCCTGTGTCTCATGACAAACATTCACTTTACACGCTTTTCTCCTGTAACAAACCCTTCTCTCTCTCTCTCTCTCTCTCTCTCTCTCTCTCTCTCTCTCTCTCTCTCTCTCTCTCTCTCTCTCTCTCTCTCGGTTGCACTCGTTGTTGTTTTTTTCTATCAGTAGTCGATTCAGCCCCGATGCTTGAAATCTGATAGGTGTAACTCAGATTCGTTATCCACGCAAACCGTTCAATCATCAACAAGGCTGGAGTCGTCGTATGAAATTTTCCAACTTTATTCAGCATGCATCAACTGCATATAATCATGGTAGAGCTTTGGCTTGCGGATCTGAAGGTCCCGGGTTCGAGCCCAGGACTTAACGTCATAACATAACGGACTTTAAAGATCCTGACGCTCATGTCCTAGACGGGTGAGTGCCGGTAACAAGAACACGCCCAGCATGCACCTTGTAGAATCATTTTCCTCGAATACGGGGTATCCACAGTATTACGAAGAAGAAGAAGTGACAATGAGTGAATGACACGTCAATGGCGGTCTCTCCGATAGCGGCTATTTGCACAGTCGAAAACATCAGGTTTCACATTTCAAAAATCGATGAAGAACATTAAATCTAGTACTTACACTTTTCCTCTTCGTTAGTACATAGAAATTTAGAAAGGAAAAAGTATATACATGCCTCAACAAGGTCATCTAATTGGTCCATGGTTTGTACTTCCACATGATGCGGACATAAGACTTTCTGCAACCAGAAGTATCGAACACAAGGGCAAAACCACGTGACTTGGCTGCGAACTCCCTTAGTCATAGAAAGAAGGAGATGTGTTTCCTTATGTTTGTACTTCCATGAGTCTTCGCGTATCTGTGAAAGTAAATATAGTATCGAATTACGGCCTTAGGATTAACATTTAACTAGATGACACTTGCTTGGGACTCTTCACATGCGATTAGAGACACTGCAGTAATTTGTCACTGTTGGCAACAGTGCATGATCAAGCGAAGAGACCAGCAGGCACCAAAGGTTCCCTCCTCTCTCCCTCCCCCCCCCTCCCACCCCGTAGGGGTGCCGGGGATTTCAGTATAAATAATATCCACACTTTCTGGAAATGTAGTGCTTAAATTCCCCTGTCTTTCTCCTTAGTTCTTTCTCATTCCTGCTCGGTTTTATCACTCTACTATACTATCTTTTTCGCTAGACCAGTCACCTGCCTGTTTTCTTGAAAACTCTTCCGGGACAAAACTCCTCATTTGTGTGTGAGGTGTGTTGAATCAGCTTGGGAATATTGGACGCTTTCTGCCAAATGGTCACTAGGGCTTCCTATGGTGTTATTTATTTGGCAATGTAGGCATTTTCTATGTATGTATTTTGTTGATATTTTATAATGATGTTTGTATTCTATTTTGTTTTTGTAAACGGGGGTTCGATAAATTAGAGTATAGCCTCAGTGTCCCCTGCCTGGGATGTCTTTATTGTAAAGTGACCGGCAGGTGGAGTGCCATCAGTGTTATCACTAGGGTTGTTTCGGCAGATCTTGTATGCGGATAAGGGGCGAGTCCTCTTTTAAGCAAAGTTGTGGTCTTGATTTTCTGGTCCTGATTTGGCTCTTTGCAGTCCGCAGGACAGTGTAAGCAATGAATAACTAACTAACCAAAGATTTCTATTCTTCCTTTTCCCGTGCGGCTGTCGCACTTTTGCCGAGTGTCTCTGTTCCCCAAATACCGTCAGGCAGTGTAATACAATCCGATAATTAAGACGTATGTCTAACTGCAGTAATTGTATGCCCCATCGTGACTGTGTAAAAAGGTTAGATTACGTGCAGTTTGAACAGGTCCTTTTATTCAACTGTCAAAACAATAACACAACTAAATATACGGGTTCCGTGTTCGTTAACAACCATATTGCTCTCGCAATACAATTCTTTTCCAATACCTACAGTAGGGTATAATTATAAGTACGGTATGTCCGGAAATTGCGTGCTGCTGCCAACACTTATACAAACAGTCCTAGTTTATTCAGCATAACTATGTGCAGTTATTAAGCCGGGAGCGCGGAGTTGGCTTTGTGGTGTACGCAACGGCAGAACAGTTGAAGCTTAGAATGTTAAGTGATAACATTGCAACCCGTATAGACAGTAGGTCGATTGACTGCCTGGAGTGCCGAATCTAAAAAAATACTCTGACCCATAGAAACAGCTTCAGTGTAGTGGGGTACTCAACGGCATAAACAATTAAAACATTGAATGTCAAGCGATAACATCTCAGCCCGTACTGTCAGTGGTTCCAAGCTGGTTAACCGCCTGGGTCGCCCAAACAAAACATGACATGACCCTGAGATACTGAGATACTGAGATACTGAGATACTGAGCTCTTATTTCTTGGGAGAAGAGTCTAAACCGAGGTCTAGTCTGCATTCCATCGCACGTACTTTAAAGATCTTGACGCTCATGTCCTAGACGGGTTGAATGCCGGCTACTCAAATACACTCAGTAAGCACAAGGATCTCTCCACCCCCCCACCCCCAACTCCTCCCCCAATACCCGGCCTTCGGGATTGTGCTCGGTTGTCTGGTCGTTAGATGGTGTGCCTATAGGGTGGCTTGAGCTAGATCCCGTTTCGGTCAGCGCCTTGAGCGTTCCCCAGCAAGGCTGGAGTCTCCGTTATAAAGTTTTCCAACTGTATTCAGCAGACAGTATCAGCAACCGCATACGGGATCTCTTTAAAAAAGAAATAAATCTCACACAAGCAGACAACGATACTTATGTAGTCTTTCAGCCATGTAGAAAAATACAGGACATTCTAGAAGAACGCAATCAGCAACCACTCAAAATAACACTCATCACCGGATTTACTCACGGTCTTAAATCATAGAACCTTCTACAGATTTCGAGAATATAATCTGCTACTCTCAAATCTTCGATCAATAAACAAATATTATATAAGACACCGCCAGCAAAACAAAATCAAAAAGAAATTAAAGGCTATAATTGCAAGCCTTGTGCCTGAACACAATGCTATGGCCGGGGTGATGTTGGTGGGGAAGTTGTAGCTTTACGATCAAAATCACATAGTTAAGGGAGACAAAAGGTTTGCGCAGAACACAAGCGATACAGGTGTCTCACCTGAACTGACTGAATAATAGCATTATGGATCATTATAATCCGTATAAGACGCAACCCTCCGTGGAATGAGGGAACGATATGAAAGATTTATCTCCCTTTTCTCTGCTGCCTATAGTTTGCAATGATATGAAAGATTTATCTCCCTTTTCTCAGCTGCCTATGGTTTGCAATGATAGGAAAGATTTATCTCCCTTTTCTCTGCTGCCTATGGTTTGCAATGATAGGAAAGATTTCTGCCGTGATTTGACAAAACCGAGTAAGTCCACCTAAGGTCGAAAATGAGTTTTTTGCGCCATCAAACTTGCAAGAGAATGACGCATCTTACCTGTAAAAATCAAATCCGAACTATGTTTAGATTTGGAGATATCATAGAGTAAGTCCTTGTTAAAAAACATTTAAGTGGGGGAATAAACTAACAAAACCAAGCAAGTCCACTGCGATTTTGTTTCGGCGATCCTCTGGCTGATGCTCGAGTTGGCATGATGACGTCATCTTCTATAATAAACTGACAAAAAAAAGTAAGTCCTCCCGACCAATGAGAAAGTGCCTTACGATGAAGTGGACCAGTGAGAATCCATGTTATTGCTGCTGTGCAATATTATTTTCCTGTGAAAAAGATGACGAAATTTCAGTCAGCAAATGACGTGTTCGGCTTTTTGAAAAAGAGTTTTCTTCATGTACTTTCCTGCCCACCATGAAGGATCCTGTGGCTCTTCCGCCTATGCGGCAACTTCCACGAGGTGTGGAAACAAACAAACTATCCTATCCTACCCTACCCTGTCCCGTAACCCTGAGGTCGTAGGGGCACCACAGATGATCGTTTAACCAACATACTCCACCTTTCCCTGTCCTCAGCAGCCCTGATGGCTTCGCTCAGTGTCAAACCAGTCCATTCTCGAATGTTGTCCTCCCACCTCTTTTTCGGTCTCTCTCTTCTTCTACCTCCTTGCACTGTGCCTTGCAGAATAGTCTTTGCAAGGTCTGATGATCTGGTGACGTGGCCATACCATCGGAGTTTCCGTTTCTTCACCACTGTGAGCAGGTCATCGTGTTGTCCAATAGCTTGTGTGATGGTCTGTCGGACTTCGTCGTTGGTGATGTGTTGGGTATAGGAAAAGCCCAGAAGTCTTCTGTATCACCTCATCTCCATGCTTTGTATTCTTAGTTGGAGATCTGCTGTGAGGGTCAATGCTTCGCAAGCATATAGGAAGATGGAGATGACAAGGGAGCGCAGCAGTCTTACTTTGAAATGTAGACTGATGGTCCTGTCTTTCCAAATGGCTTAAACCTTGTCAGTGCAGCAGTTCTGGATCTGGATCTGGAATAATACATCACAGGAGTTGTTTGTGCAAACCTGGAGAGGACTTTCTGTCGGGACCCATTGTCTGATACAATGGCTCCTAAAGATTTGAAGCTATGCACTGTGTTGATGGATGGACCTTGGACTTTGATGTCCGTGTTGATGCCATTGGTGTTGTTGGTCATCATTTTGGTCTTCTGTGCACTTATTTCCATTCCATAGGCTTTGGAGGTGGTGTCAAGCCTCTGTACCAGCTGTTCAAGTTCGTGTTCCTCTCCAGCCAATCCATCAATGTCATCCGCAAAACGAAGATTGGAGATTGCTCTACCCCCTATGCTGACTGTGCCTTCGTGATCTGCAAGAGCATCTGACATTATGCGCTCTAGGAAGATGTTGAAGGGTGTTGGAGAGAGTAGGCATCCTTGACGCACACCGATTGTTGTTCTGAACCAGTTTCCGATGGCGCTGTTGTGGAGGACTGCACTTGTAGCCTTGTCATACAGGCGTTTGATGGCTTCAATAATTTTAGGGCTAATATTGTATACTTTCATTGTTGCCCATAGAGCTACATGCCAGACTCAGTCAAACGTTTTCTTGAAGTCTATGAACACATGATATAGATGTTGTTGGTGCTGTACATATTTCTCACAGATTATTCTGAGGTTGAAAATCTGTTCAGTGGTACTTCGCCCTGCCCTGAATCCTGCTTGTTCTTCAGCTATGATTTGTTCAGCTTGGGGTTTCAACCTGTTGAGTATTATTTTCAGGAGGACCTTGCTGGGATGGCTGATGAGGCTGACGGTGCGGTAATTTTCACACTCCTGAAGGTTACATTTTTTTTGGGAAGAGTGATGACAAGCGACTGGGCCCATGGTATAGGCCACTCTCCACTCTGCCAGATCTTGTTACAGATAATAGTGAGGGCATCAATCATCGCTTTTCCTCCTGCTTGTAGCAGTTCCGCGGGTATGTTGTCCACTCCCGCTGACTTACTTTTCTTTAGCGATAGCACTGCTGCCTCAACTTCTTCTCGGAGAATTGGGAGGATTTGTTCTTCTCTGTTCTCGGGACATGCTAGAACTGATAGGTCTCCATTTGGTGTATGGTTGTAAAGGTCAGAGCAGTACTCTGTCCATCTGTCCAAGACTTCTTGTTCTTCTGTAAGGCATATGCCAGACTTGCTTTGGATCGTGGAGACTTTGGGCTGTTTGACATTTGTCAGCCGCTTTACAGTCTGGTAGGCCTTCTTGCTGTTGTTTTTGTTCAGACTGTTCTCAATTTCCTGGCATTGATCTTCTATCCAGTTCTCCTTTGCTGTGCGCATGCCTTTTCGGGTGTCATTGTTGATTTTTTGGTAGACATCAGCTCACTGTGAGGTGTTCTTTTTTCTTTTCTTTTTTATCTCTCTTCGTTTATCACACACATCCAAAAGTTCAGGTGTGATCCACGGCTTTTTCTTTGGTCGGTGCTTGCCAAGGATCTCAGTGGCGGCATCTATCACGGCTGAGTTGAAGGTGGTGGTCATGGTGTTGACATCTATTTCACCAGCCCCCAAAATGAGCAGTTGTGCAAATTTCCCTCCAATTGTGGCCTGAAATAGTTCTGCCACCTCCGGGTCTTGCAGTTTGTCCAGGTCGAACTTCAGTCTAGTGCACTTTGCTGTATTTACTCTCTTTAAGTGGAGCCGGAAAGACATCATCACGAGATCGTGGTCACTTCCGATGTCTGCTCCTGGAAAAGTGCGTGTCCTGCCAATGTTGATGCTTAATCTGAAGCGTTTCTTGACCATGATGTAGTCTATTTGGTTGTGATGCTCCCCGCCGGGAATGTGCCATGTCCATCGTATGGAGTTTTTGTGGAGACCAAGCTTGTTTGCCAGTACCAGATTGTTGTGTCTGGCAAGCTCCAAGAATCTCAGATCCCTGTCATTTGTCTCGTTGTTGCAGTGGGGTGCACATGTGTCTCCCCAGTTGTGGTGCGCATCTTGACCAACCTTAGCATTCCAGTCGCCTTGCACTATGACTATATCCTTCTTCGGCACTTGGTCAAGGACCGCCTGTAGATTTTCATAAATCCTCCACTTCGCTGTCGTCATAGTCTGATGTTGGGGCATAGGCCTGGATGATGGTGATGTTGAAAGGGACTGCTCTCAGGGGGATGGTAATGAGTCTACTGGAGACTGGGCGGCAACCCATGACAGTGGCTAGAATGTTCTTGTGGACCAAGAATCCAACGCCGTGTTCGTTCCTTTGATTTCTAACGCTGAAATAGAGCTTGTGGCCTCTGTCGGTCGTTGTTTCACCTAGGCCTTTCCAGCGCAGTTCGCTGATGCCTAGAACGTTCCATCGATAGTGGTCCAACTCGTGGACCAGTTCTTCTAATTGTCCTTCCGCAGTTAGGGTCCTGACATTCCAGGTTCCTATGACGATGTTGTTTCTCGTGCGGATCTTGCTAAATTGTCCATCAGTAGCATACTTAACACCTCCGTCCTGGTTGCCAACGGAAGGCGCGGTCCTTGAGCCGGGCGACGACCGATCCGGTATGGAATTAGTGGATAGTGTCATCATGTAGTGTGTCTTAGGCAAAAAAAAGACTTGACGGTGCCCATTCCTCTCCAGGCTGTTGGCCACAGCCGAAATCCACGAATACAGTGTGGCTCGCCTTGGCCTTGAGCACGTGGTCGTTGAACCTGTAGTAACGTGAGGTTCCTCGCCCTGGCAGGTGACTTCTGTGTAGAAGACTTTCGCCCAGTGATGCCGTGTTAACATTACCCTGTTAGTCGCCTCTTTCGACACGGCGGGAAACGTTGGGTCTATTCTATTCTGTGCTCGAACCCACAAACAAACAGCAACAAATATATTACAGACACACAACAAGGGCAACAAAATACAAGACATACACGTGGTGTAAAGGCAGGAAGATCGCTACAATAGGAAACTGAAAGGAAAATAGTTTTGTATTTTTAAAATTAAATTGGCTGCATCTAATATTATTTTGAAGGGAGGGAGGAAACCGGGGTACCCGGAGAGAACCCTCGGTGACCCGTAAAGTCTCATAAGAATCCTAAAGTTTTGCCCCGTGCGGAGCTCGAACCCGCGACCATCGGCATTGAACACCGGCGCCTACCCACTGCGCTACGGGCTACCCCATAACCATGACTCCTGCATACCAACCGAGGAATATTAAGTGAAGAATGGCTAAAAACAATAACAAACACGCACACACATACATACACTTTAACTGCCGCACCCACATTTTACAAAATCGAACTTATGTGACTCATCTCGTCAGACTTTTTAACAAAGAAACGGCCTATGGGACTTACTTGGTTTGGTGAATTTTGAAAACAAGGATTTACTTAATAATAAGCTGACAAAACCAAGCGGATTTGACTTACTTGTTTTTGTGAATATTTTTAACAAGGATTTAATTCAATAATAAACTGACAAAACCAAGTGGGTGACTTGCTTGGTTTTGTCATGTTCTCAACAAAGACCTATCTCAAGAATAATCTGACAAAACAAAGCAAGTCCACAAATAGTCTTAAAACATCAAATATATCAAACATTTCTTTAACATTCAAGGTATGCACTCTTAAATCGAGGAATTGCATTATAATATGCCCTTAAACTTCCAGAAACGATCGCGTAATATAGCGCAACACAAAACGTCGATTTTCTCGAAAGTAGGTTTTGTGGACTTGCTCGGTTTTGTCAGTTCACGGCAGATTTATCTCCATTTTCTCTGCTGCCTATGGTTTGCAATGATAGGAAATATTTATCTCCCTTTTCTCTGCTGCCTATGGTTTTGCATTTGTAGTATTTGTGTCATAGGTACAGATGGCCATTTGGTCGTGCTCTCTGCTCCCTCAGTGTGTATTGGCTGGGCTTGGTAAAAACTGACTGATTTTCCAAAGCGCGAGAAGGAACAAAACCCACACATCTTCTTGCGAAAGGGTGTCGGATAGCGCAGTGGTTGGAGCAGTCGCTACTGTGTCGCAAGTTAAGCACCGTCCAGTGCGGTTAGCACTTGGATGGGTGACCGCAAACCGTGAAGCGACAAATAACAACGCCCCCAGTTGACTGAACTATGACTGAGTTCCTACTCTCTTAAGGGTGGGGAAGGTAAAGCAGCGAGGGAGAGAGATGGGCATCACCCTCATTATGCTAACCCAAGATTAGTGTGATCTGCAACATCACGCTCCCATATGGCCACAAGGCTATGGGACCACCTTTACCTTTTTTACCTTACCATACGAAAAAAAAAGTATCCAGAATTTGTCTGGTTTGCAACGGAAAAGGGAAGGAACATTACTCTTAGAAAGACAATGCATTGCCAAAAATAGTTCTAAAATCTAGACCGGGTTGAAGTCTTGGTAGTTTTGAACAAGGTAACGTCTAAACATAACATCACAGAGGAACGTACTAGAACGAATTAAAGGATCCCAAGATTTAGGATATATTTATTGTCCCGATAAATTACAAGAAAATTTGGTGTGTTCTGAGACAGTTCCGTATACAAGGGCAATAACACAAACGAACCTAATACAAACAACGTTGGAAAAAAAAATCTGCATTTTATATATCACCGAGCAATAAATTAAAGTTTTTCATGAACAGTAAAATCACGCAAACGTTTACTTCTAAAGACACACATACCATACTACACTTACATTTACTTGCACACAGGCCATACATTTCATCGTTACAAATCCCGTTCAAATTCACAGTGATTGTTGCCCTACCGGAAAAGAAATAAGATTAAGCCAAAAACCTCTTTCAAATTGAACGGTTTTGATACATATCGATCAGTTGATGTGGTTATATGCCTATTCATAGCACCAAGGTTGATTCTACAAAGAGCGGAAGTGTGTATTAGTAGGCACAGTTGTTTGTTTATAAGACAAAGAAGAGACGCCTATACATTCTACCGATCTGAGCAATGAGTATCTAATATATCTTCTTATTTAGTGTGACAACAATGCGACTTCCCAAGTAAACTCAATGTCAAAATCGTTTTTTTATTTTGGATGGGAAAGACATAGATCTGAAGAAATGAATAAAATAAAATAATTGTCTCTCCACCCCCCCCCCCCACCCCAAAAAAAAAAAAAAAAATTAAATAACATAACAACCAAAAAAAATAATGAACCACGGAAAAACCACCTTGATACTCTGGCACTGCACTGTAAGCACAAGCGTAGGACGTATAAACGCTACCTGGGTCTCGCAGTCGACTAAACCGGGTCACCGTGCCGGGGCTAATACCTCACAACCCCTTGTTTGCTTTTCTATATCCTAGTGCCAGAGATTCGGACAAGGGAAATCCTGGATAAACTCTGCCTGGCATTGCTGACAGACCACGCGCATCAGAAACTGTGAATGCAGAATGGAATATCAGATCACGCGCGACAGTGTTAAAGCGATAAGATGACAATTGCCGTCCAGTTTGTTTTAACATGAATTTTATTCAACAAACAAACCAGATATTATATACAAGGCAAATCATCAGGGCGCACAGAAGAACAAGGCTTACATGAGTGCTACCCGTTCAGTTTAGAAGCGACAGTATCACAATAGCATGGCCTTTTAGGATTTAAAGCGGCAGTATCACAATAGCATAGCCTTTTAGGATTTAAAGCGGCAGTACCACAATAGCATGGCCTTTTAGGATTTAAAGCGACAGTATCACTATAGCTTGGCCTTTTAGGATTTAAAGCGACAGTATCACTATAGCATGGCCTTTTAGGATTTAAAGCGACAGTATCAATCTATGAAAACATAAATGCGATGTATAAGCGACCCCTTGCTTTCTAGCAATAAAGGTGCCGCGTCTTATTTTAAAAGTATAAAGTGCCATACCTTAGTTTAAAGCGTAAAGAGTGCAACATCTCTTTTTTTTAAACAATAAAAGTGCCAAATTTTTTATTTTTAAGCAAGAAAAGTGCCACATCTTAATTTGAAGCAAATAAAAGTGCCACATCTTCTTTTAAAGTGATTGGTGTAGAGTATTCGAGAAACTTCCAAAACCTTGCGTCGCTTTTAGATATATTCAGATCAGATCAAATAGTTCGTTTTGGTTTGTATGGCGTTCGGTTCAACTTTTTATTTTACTATGTTTTTTTACTTTTTTTTTTTTACAAATAGGCAATCTAATCCAAGTTAATGCATTGTGAAAGACGTTTTTCCTCAGCAAGCTAAAGCTGCACCGAAAAGATGTCTTGTCATTGTTTTGTGGAATAAGAGGTCTTATGACTTCTCACACCGTGAATTAATGCTTTTAAGAATCTCACCTTCTCAGTGAGATTCTACATTATGATTTTCCCAAGATTGTCTTTGTAGTATTATGTAAGGGTGTAGATGGGAGTAATGAGTAATTATTGTCTTGTATATTTACCTTGTATTTGACAAGCAAGTCCTTATTAACTCTGGCAGACAACTTTTGTAAACAGCAACTGCATTTACCTGAACCAACATGTGTTGCGATCTCTACAGTGGTACAATTGCATTGCTTATGTCATACTTCATCCCACAATGACGAAGGCAGTCCATAATGGCCCGTCGCTGTTTGTTTTTCCCTCCACGTTCATCAGTTTGCCTCTGTGTGTATTTGTGTGTGTGTGTGGGGGGGGGGGGGGTGTTTGTGTGTGTGTGTGTGTGTGTGTGTGTGTGTGTGTGTTAGCATTATACCTTTTTGCGTTTTTGTTATGTCTTCTTACATGTCTTATCTCAGCTGAGCTCGCTTAAACACTTGGCCTACCGTCGTAGCTCCGTGGTTAGAGCGTTCTCCTGGCGCACCGATGGCCAAGGTTCGAATCCCGTGGCGGGCATAAGAAAAGTGGAAATTGTTTTTACCGTCCAACGTAATAATAATAATAATAATAATAATAATAATAATAATACAGGATGCTATCACGCGCTTTTTCTTCAGTGGAACTCAAAAGCACGGCGATCTGAAGAGATTGCTATTACAGAAGTCGGGATACAAATAAATTGTGATTTTTGATTTTTTTCTAAAGAGATTGACTGCCTCCAATACCATTATTTAATCTTAGCAATAGGATTGATAAATGATTGCTCTGGTGCTTCAGCGTTGAGTTTGGTCCCTCCCCACCTGCCCCCCACTTTCGCTCTCTACCCTGGGGTAGTTACCCCCGTCTGCCTTATCGCCAATGGTGTTGACGTTAAACTTACTTGTTAATTGTTCATTGTTCCATGTTCATTGTCCATACAGTGAACAATGTTCAATAAGGGAGTTACTTTTCAGCCAGTCTGTTTAGGACGTATTAAAGGCCTATAGCCGCTGTATACAACGGTGAGAGATATTATGTGAATTGTTATTGCACATTTCTTTGTTCTTTTATTATAGTTTAAAAGTCTCCTATTATCTTATGTACATTTTAGAGGCTCTTGCTACCTAAAGAGTTTATGGCAGTTGAAAATAACATTACTACTACTACATATTTGAATGCTATTACCAGTGTAAATTATCGGTTGTACGGGACTTATTTCTTCTTTTTTTCAGCCATATACTATAGGCTGTACACGAGTGTGATATATATTTGATTTAAATGCTGTTCCCAGTGTGAATTATCGGTTGTACGAGACTTGTTTCTTTTTTCCAGCCTTTGTGGGATTCCTCTAGTCTGCGATTATGATCTCGGGGCGTTTGATCCCGAAATGGTTTATGACCTGTGGTAAGAAGTGAATAGTGAATGGCGTGCTCATCTCCCTCACCCCTCCGCTCACTTACCCTTAACCCCACTCATCACCACACCCACCACCGCACCTCAAATCCCCACCAACCCTCCAACGTCCAACCCACGTCTATCTTCAACCCTCCCCACATCCATATCCCGCCAACACACTCTTTCCCCAGCACCTGTCCCCACTCTAATAGTTTTATTTTCGATTTTATGAAATGTGGTGAGATAGAATGGTAAGTTTGTATTTTTTTTTAAATGTAAGAATCGGTATTCCAGCATGTTTTATTAAAAAAAAGTAAACTATTTGAATTTCCTGGCTAAAAATCTGTGCTAGTATCTACAAGAGAACCAAAGCAACAAGACCTCTGAAAGATATAGCTGAAGTTCAGAAGTGCTATAAATAAATAAGTTGATTTGAAATGGTTGATTTGGATTCTGTGTATTCATATAGGATTTTATTTAATAATTACAGTTAAAATGTAAAAGAAAAAAACAATGAAGAAACCCCGAGTTACCCTTTACAACCAAAAGAAATCGAGTTAACCTTTAAAACACAAAAAAAATTAAAAAGAACACGAAGAAATGGATTTAAAGAAAAGGTGTATTGGGTCTGCATGCAACTTTAAGATCAAAAGGAGAAAAAAGAAGAAGCAATTTATTGTTTTTAAAAGAAAGGAACAATTGGTATTCCATGTTCTTTTTTTTTTCTTTTTTTAAATTTTCCCCCCTTTCGTGTTTCATGCCTAATTTTCACCCCTTAGAATGATTGTTTCTTTGCTAGATGTGTATTGTAGTAGGATTGAAACAGATAGCTGATAGTGTGTAGACTGAAATAAATGGCTGATGTTGTGTATCACCCTTTCCACATCACCCCTCCTCCCCCTCTCCCTCCACCACCTCCATTCTCCCGTATTTTAAAATCCTCCTCCCGTTACATGTCTGGCTGTTTACCTGGATTTTGTCATTTATCCTGCTCGTTCAATCAATGATTTGGTTATTTGACGTATGTGTAACTTGTAGATGTTTTGTAACACAAAAAAAGTAATGGAAAGATTAACGTATAACTTGACGCACGTTTGTTGTCGTTGTTTTAACTATGAACTGTTTGAGACTAGTGCGTTCTTATGTCTGTATTCAGCTTTTGTGATCGCTTTTCGGTTTATGTTTAGTAGTTTGATGTTGCAATGCCGAGTTATAGTGTGTGTGTGTTTGTGTGTGTGTAGGTGTGTTTGTGTGTGTGGGTGTATGTGTGCGTGTATGTGTGTGTGTGTGTGAACCTCTACGTACTTTTGTTTGACGGACCCCGTTATTTTGACGTCAAAACAGTGCTCCGTTAGGGTTAGGGTTGTGTTAGGTTTAGGGTTAGGTTAAGGGTTGGGGTTAGGGTTAGGGTTAGAGTTTGGGTTACGGTTAGAGTTAGGTTTAGGGTTAGGGATAGCTTCAAAAATGGACAAATTTGTAAAAATGTCAAAGTAACGTATGTAGAGTTTTATGAAAGTCATCTCAACGGCGTTTATACATGGTTGTGTGTGTATGTGTGTGCGTGTTTTTGTATGTGTTTGTGTGTAATATTGATATTCTTATCTATTTATATGTTGTTGCAATCCTGTGTTAATGTGTTGTTTTGGTAGTATTGATATTCTTATCGCTGTTTTCCTATCTATCTAGATGTTATCTTTTAATGTCAATAAATTGCGATATTGAACAACTAATTGGATGATGTGCAGTTGTTCAAACTATGTGGTTTTGTAATGAATTGAATTTTCTGTTGTTCTGAACGCCAAGTAACTGTTTTGTGTATCCATAAAAACACACAACCAAAGATGGTCTTGGTTTTTGACAGAACCTCCACCATTACCTAAGTCATTTTAGTTATTTTATTTCGTGTTCTTGATTTCTTACCACAAAACAAAACTTATAACTTTTTTCTTTGTTAATAAAATAGTTGTGCTTTTCGTCACTTATTCCGTCTCTTTCTGTCTATCTGTGATCCTGTCTCTCTCTCTCCTCTCTCTCTCTCTCTCTCTCTCTCTCTCTCTCTCCTCTCTCTCTCTCGCCTCTCCCCTCCCCCACGTTCCTCATGGATAGGTTTCTATTCATGGTGGTTGAAAAGTAACTCCTATTGAAAATTGCTTTGATAACTTTGGAAAATTGCTGATAACTTCAGAAAATTGCTTTGATAACTTTGGAAAATTGCTGATAACTTCAGAAAATTGCTTTGAAAACTTTGGAAAATTGCTAATAACTTCAGAAAATTGCTTTGATAACTTTGGAAAATTGCTCTGCTAACTTTGGAAAATTGCTTTGATAACTTTCAAAAGCGGCACTGCCTTGGCCTGAAACTAAGTGTATTGTAATCAGGGCCGGACCTGGGAAAAGTCGAAGGTGGGGTTACAGATTCAGCGAAGGCGCGAAGCGCCGAGCCTTCTAGGGGGGTCCGGGGGCATGCCCCCCCCCCCCCCCCGGAAATTGTTTTTTTCAAGGATGCAAAATGGTGCAATCTGGTGCAATCTGAACCTTGAAAAAGCCATTTGTGATGGTCTGGCACTTTGAGCTTTTTGAACAATTGAACTGACAAACTCTTGAGTACAAAAATTATCCTCTGCCCCTCCTTTAAAAAAACAAAAAAAACAACCACACACACATTTATTTATCAGCACAGATGTTTTGTATACTATTATTATTCACTACTTTTTGTTGATCGTTAACGGTATAAAGCTTTACCTTGTAGTTTATGAACATCACCGCCCTGCTTTCACTTTCAGTCTTGCTGCACTAGGTTCCTCGGCATTAGTACCATTATTTTGTGAATTGTATCTTCTGGCAAAACAGTTCACTGCCTCTTTGAAGTCAATATCAACATCCCTGTGCACTTTCAGTAAAGCAAGTCCATTGAGTTTCTGTTGCCTCATTGTAGAGCGCAGGTAGTTTTTTCAGGTTGCGCAACTGACTGTTTGAACGCTCACACTCGGCAGTAGTGACAGGCAGGGTGCAAAGGTTCTTTAGCATGATGAACACGTTGGGATAAAAATCCCTGTCACAATGTTTCAGTGCTTCTGATGCCATGGATGGGATGATAGCTGTCGCATTCTCAGCAGCACTTCGCCATTTGCAAACCCACTGTTGGTATTCTGCATCAAGGGTAGCGTTGTTTGGTAGGTCAGACTCCCACAACATTGCCAGTGTCTTCACCCTTTCTGGGACCTGCATAAAACCATCCAGACAGAGACCATCAACTGCTAGGTCATCATTTTTGAACCTCGAGTCCAATTCGGTTGACAGGTGTTCCAAGAAAGGAATGGAATGCTAATCTTAAAATATTCTTCTGGAGTGACCGCAGGTTGGTTGTCACGGCGAGTCTGTCGGGATGCTTGACGAGGAACGCTAACATAAGTTGTCAAAGCATTTGCCATTTTGCTGACTTCACCAAACCAGGCAACGAACGCTGTGTTCATAATTATCAACTTAGCATCTTAATTAATATTTCTAAAAAGTCGTTTTTGTGGGATAAGGGCAGTATCAAGGTGAAGGTGCTGGAAGAGGCTTGTGGCCAGAACAAGAAAATATGGCTGCATTTACTAATTTAGGCTTAGGGGTTGGGTTACTTGGTCGTTTCAACGGGAAAACGCTTTGGACGTTACAACGGATCCCTCGAAATGGATTTCCGTTGAATTGTCTATATATAACTCTTTGTACCTTGGACCAAAAGTGACTAAAAACTGCAATGTTTTAAAAGCAATTAAAAAAAATAATAAAACTCTGCATTGAAAAAAATTCAATTTATTTATTTATTTATTTATTTTACTTTGGAGGGTGGGTTCCGGAACCCAGGTAACACCCCCCCCCCCCCCCTGGATCCGGCCCTGGTAATCTTTGCAGCGATAGACGAGAGCAGCTTGTAGTGGCCCCTCTCCTGAAGCTGCACGAGCGAGCTCAGCGGTAATAGAACATAAGAACGCCTACTAAGCACGTGCCAAGCCACGGGCGATTATGGTGAGATGAAACAGCAGTCACATTCTACCACTGTGAAGGATCACATTACGATTTTGATTTATGCCAATGCGGTTCTATTTACGAATTTATCAGCAATGTTCAATAGGGAGTTAATTTTCAACCACTCTGTTCAAGAACGCGGCTGTCTCTTAATCTTTTTTTTTCGGGGGAAAAACCGGCACAGGGTTACTGCAGTCCCAATACCATTCCGCTTTCCAGTTTACACACACACACACACACACACACACACACACACACACACACACACACACACACACACACACACACACACACACACACACATACACACCCCACACACACACACACACGCTCACCCTCATTCCCCACCCCGTCCACCAAAGTTTGAATTAATTCAAACCCATCCTTTGTATTTTTAAAAAAAAGTTCGTATCTGTGAATAGCATGTTTCGCTGTATAGCAAAGTTTGTCTTAAAGCTTCTTTTTAAAGGAACCGGCCTCGGCGTTTGTTTGCCGTGTTCAGCACTTAAGAACGGCTGTGGAACTGTTACCGTTTGATCAAAAAATAACAAAGCAAAAAGAACAGATTTGAAATCCCCTTATCTCTAAACTAGACTGTTTTGTCATTTCGACTACGTTACTCCTCCCCCTCACCCCCTCACCCACTTCCTCCATTCACCCCGTCCCTCTGTTTTAATTTTAATTTTTAGTATTTAGTTTTAGTACTTTGAAATAGTCGGGGGAAAATCAGAACGAGCTGAAATGTCGGTCTGTCGGTGGGGTCCGTCCGTCAGTTGGTCCGTCTGAAGCCATATCTCAAAACCCACTGAGCTGATTTTAACTAAATTTCATAGGAACATTACCTATGTTAATGGCCTTCACATCTCAGAATCCACTGAGCTGATTTTGACCAAAATTCATAGGAACTTACCTATGTTGACCCATGCCTCCCATGTCGTCATATTTTACTCTTCCAATGTCAAGGTCGCTGGAGCCTATTTTTTGCTAACCCCGTTTTGCTCAACATCTCAAGGACGGCTACATTGATATTAAAAAACTTATTTTGGTATACAGGCACTTCAAGCCATTGATTCGTCGCTCCGAATTTTACTGGTGTGTGTGTGTTCAGAGCATCCTTTGGCCTTTTGTGAACAATAACTGAACCGAAATGTGTTATTTTTACTTTGTGGATACTTTTACTACTGCTAAGCATGTTATACCATTCGTAGGTGTCATTCTCAAAGGTCAAGGTCATCACGCTTCACCAGTTTCTAAACACAATTTGCTCTGTATCTACAAATTTGATACTTTTTTTCTTGCAGTTAGTTAGTTATTCATTGCTTACAGTGACGGTGTGTGTGGAGGTGGAGGTGTGTGCGTGTGTGTAAGAAAAAGAGAGAGCCTTTATTTATACTATTTCTTTTAATCATTTAATCACTTGTGGTGCTAATTTGTGCAATGACAGCTGTTATGTAGGTTTGTAAAATTAAGTCATCCTTTCTTTGCTTGTGTAGTAATCTTTGTGATTAGAATTGATTTGTATGATATATGCATTTAAAATACAATATGAATGTTCTTTTCCTTTAATGTAATTAACTTTTTAACCTGTTATCTGTACATTAATATAAGCGAGAAGGAAAATGATATATAGATGTCCAGTATGAATGTGAAGTGCCAACTGTGTAGGGCACAGGTGTTATGTTTTCTTTTTATTGTTTGATGACGTCCTTTAACTGCCTGCAAAACATGTCTTAATTTCTCAGTGAGATAATAAAGTTTTCTTGTATCTTATATCTCGTACACGGTCCAGCGGACTGCAAAAAGGCGAATCAGAACCACAAAATCAAGACCACGACTTGGCTAAATGAGGAATCACCCCTGATCCGTATAAAAGATCTGCTGAAACAACCCTCTTCGGTAACACTGAAGGCACTCCACAAGCCGGTCACTTTACAATAAAGGCATCCCATGCAGGCGACGCTAAGGCTATGCTCTAATTTATCGAACCCCCGTTTACAAAAACAAAATAGAATACAAACATCATTATAAAATATCAACAAAGCACATACATATACGTTGCTAAATAATAATATCAGAGGAAGCCCTAGTGAAAGAAAGCGTCCAATATTCCCAAACTAATACAACAGATCTCTCACACAAATGAATAGTTTTGTCCCGGAAGTGTTTTCAAGAAAAACAAAAGGAGACTGGTCTAGCGAAGAAGAAGATGGTACAATAGATTGATAGAACAGAGTATGAATCAGAAAGAATAAATGAGAAAGATAGAGACAGTGGGATTTTAAAGCACTAAATTTCCAGAAAGTGGGGATACTATTTATACAGAAACCCCCGGCACGCCAACGGGGGAGTGCAGATAGTTCAGAGAGTGACCTATCATTGCATGCGTTGCTTTTGCTTCGCTATGATAGAGCTCAGTCATAACATCGCCAACAAAGTGAACACTTTCTAAAATTGGTTATTTTCCGGCTATGAGTGTGAATATCTGGAAATACATTTGAAGGGCTTGCCATCGTGTTTTTTGTTAAAATCTTTACCACAATTATTATTACATCCATTAAATTATTTATTGTAGATTTGGCAGATTTATTAGTAAGTTGCCAGTGTTGTGACGAATATGTTCAATGTCCCGTTTGAAGATTTAAAGTGCAGCGATTAGAGTTATGAATGTTTGATTAAATGTTGTAAATGTAATGTTTATAGTCCACACCGAGTTGAGTTTGTCTGATGTTTGCAAATATTAAAGTTTTCAGTGTTTGGGTGTGTGCTTGCGTGTTTAATCGATTTGTATTAGCTGTTTGATGTATACTGTAATAGCTGTTTGATGTATACTGCATTAGCTGTTTGATGTATACTGTATTAGCTGTTTGATGTATACTGTATTAGCTGTTTGATGTATGCTGTATTAGCTGTTTGATGCATACTGTAATAGCTGTTTGATGTATACTGTTTTAGCTGTTTGATGTATACTGTAATAGCTGTTTGATGTATACTGTATTAGCTGTTTGGTGTATACTGTAATAGCTGTTTGATGTATACTTTATTAGTTGTTGCAAGCTAAGTTCCCGCGCGGTTCCTGAATATTTGATTTGATTTTTAATTTAATTTATGGTAATAAGTTCTTTTATCTTTTTGTTAATTTTTTTAAAATACTTCTTTTATAAATATCTTTTTATTTTATGTTATGTTATAACAAAAATAATTTTATTTTTTTTTATTTTATTTATTTTATTATTTTTTTATTTGATTTATCTATTTATTTATTTATTTATTTATTTATTCTGGGAGAGAGGGAGGGAGAGAGAGAGGGAGAGAGAGAGAGAGAGAGAGAGAGAGAGAGAGAGAGAGAGAGAGAGAGAGAGAGAGAGAGAAATGGCGGTAATTTTGAAAAATAGAATCAAACAAATATAAACAAACTGGAATATAGGCATTCGGACAAATGAACGATAATAATTTTTAACGAATTTATTTATTAATGGAATAATAAATTTTAAAACAACGACAGCAAAACGAACGCGTTGTTTTTGATTACAATTTTCAATTAACCCATCATTACTTCCGTTGCCTTTTCAGCGCTTGCATCGAGTGCTCTCCCCTGGCAAGCAAGCCTGCGCTGCAGATGGCCTCGCGAGAGGGCGCTACACCTCACAACGGTTACCACGGGCTACGGAAAGACAACTCTTTGGGTGAGACGCGAAACATCGCACGGTCTGTCCCTAACCTGGCACCCGTCAGAGGGAATAAGGATAAGAAACCTTCTAAGCAGACTCCCAGGTACGACTACGGTGTGATTGAGATAGAAGTGCACTGAGCGTGTTATAGCAGTGCGGATACTAGCGGTATACATGGTCCTCTATCTATTAATGAGAACAGTTGCTGAAAGTTTGGATGAATTTTCACCCGTGTTTGTGTTTTCATTTTTGTGACGCGTGTGCATGTGCAATTTTATTTTGGTGTCGATTTGAATCTTTAGCAAAATGCACGTATCGAGAACATTTTGTATAGGCTAACTGTTTGTTATCTCCCTTTTTACTGTTCCTTCTCTCTCTCTCTCTCTCTCCCCCCCCCCCTCCACCTCCTCCCTCTCGACTTCTCGCCTTCTTATTATAACGGGAGTGTATGTCTTTCATTATTTGGGATCTTGGCCAAGCATTCATGAAAAGGTAACACCCAAAAGTTTGGACTGGGATGTTTTACATTTTGTTATTGTAGTTGTGGTGGTGGTGGTTACCTCCCTTACACTCCTACACTTCAATTGAAACTGAAGAGGTACATTTGCCTATGTCCCATTGGAAGCCCGCGGTTCAAGCCTCCTGGTCGAACGAGTGGGAGGGAGCCAACAATCCTTCCCTCTGTTAAAATTTGTATTATACAGAGTAAACGTTGACTGCCGGATCTTAATAATAATAATGATGATGATGATGATGATGATGATGATGATGATGATGATGATGATGATGATGATGATGATGATGATGATGATGATGATGATCATAATAATAATATTATTAATAATAATAATAATAATAATAATAATAATAATAATAATAATAATAATAATAATAATAATAATAATAATAATCTATCCCGTAACTCTGAGGTCGTTGGGCGTACTCCACCTTTCTCTATCCTCAGCAACCCTGACGGTTTCGCTCAGTGTCAAGCCAGTCCATTCTAGAATGTTGTCCTCCCACCTCTTCTTCGGTCTCCCTCTTCTTCTACCTCCTTGCACCGTGCCTTATAACAACAATAATAATAATAATAATAATAATAATAATAATAATAATAATAATAATAATAAAGGATGCTATCACGCGTTTTTCTTCAGTCGAACTCAAAACGCGGCGATCTGAAGAGATTGCTATTACCGAAGTCGGAACAGAAATCCATTGTTATTTTTGAAATTTTAGATTGACTACACCCAGTACCATTATTGGAGGTAGGAAACCGGAGTACCCGGAGAAAACCCTCGGTGTCCTGAAAAGTCTCGTACCTAAGTTACGTAAGTTAGTCCCACGCGCAGTTCGAACTCATACCTTCAGCAGAGGAAAGCAGCTTATTATCAACTGTTCTGCCAGCCACCCAAATGAAGAGTTTATAACATTACATTACATTACATGATTATTGCTTTAGGTCCAGCGGACTCTTCCGAGCCAAATCAGGACCGGTAAATGAAGAGTAGGCTTACACAGTTTTACAAACCTTTTGTGGTGGTAAAGATAATCCTTTATTTAATTTTTTTCTAAGTATGTCCTCCAATGTTTTAGCCATGATTTTCTTCAGGGAGTGAAGGAGAGAGCGGTTATTTCTATATTCTATATTATGCAGATTGGTACCTCGTCAGGCCTACGTTATTTTTGTTTTGTTTGTTTTTAATGTCTTTTTTTTCTCCATCGGGATGAAAAGACCCGCACAATCTTTTGTCGTTTATTCTCAGCTATTCTTCACCACCGCAACCTTCGTCAGAACCTCAACCCCAGTCTCAAGCTCAACCCCAGCATCAGTCGTCTGACCCTTCTACTGAGCAACCGAGAGCCCCAGCGGAGCAGGATAGTGGTCTCCCTTCGCACTTCCCTAGCATCCGGCTTCAACAGGAACCCCAACTCTTGTCGCTGATTGGTCAGTCGCCAACCAGCGGATCCACTGGAAACCAAGCAGCTGACTTGGTCACTTTCGCTTCCGGTGCGAGCGAGAACAAGAAGGTAAATTGTGATCCTCTATCAAATTCACAATGAGTGTCCCCTCACGTTGAAAGGGGAGTGTGTGTAGGGGGGAGGGAGGGAGAGGGAGGTAAGAAGAAGAGAAAAGATCAAAAGTCAAAACAGAAACCTGTTTCGGCATTACGTTTTTTAAAAAAAATTGATAAATTCGTTTTGTTTATGTGCCTCTTAATAGCATCAAGGTTGGTTCTAAAAATAGTATTGTTGTGAACCTGTGTATAGCACAGCACAATTTGTTTACATACCAAGAAAACGTCGCCGAAAACTCCATAGCTTAGCGGTCGGTTCGAGCAACGAGTGACCATGGCCCACTGTTTCATCTTTTATTGTGACCACAATGCAATCTGTCCAGGTGAAACTCATTGTCACGGAAAAAATGAAATAAAAACCTTAAAACCCTGGCTCTTTAAGCGGAATTTTATTTTATTATTTTTTATATATTTTTTTTTTTTTTTTGGGGGGGGGGGGGGGGGGAAGAAGAGGAGGATGAGGGGGTGGGGGGAGGGGCGCACTATACAGCTTTTGCTGCAGTTTTATTTGTATTGGACATTGTAATTTGGAGCCGGAGGTAAGATCAAGGTCATCTCAAGGTCACTTTGCATTTTAATGCCACCGTTTCATTTTTTTGTTGTTTTTTCATGGGCACTCATTGTCATATTAAATATGAATGAATGAATGCATGGATGAACGTGTATTAAGCGCATAAACATTTCCACACAAACAAAAATATTGCAAGTTCCACAAGGAGCCTTTCTAGTTTGTGAAAGATTTGACCAGTTTTTTGTTTTTTTTTAAATAAAATCTTATATTCCTTTTTATTCATTTATTTATACTATTATAATTTTTGTTTAGCATAGACAAAGGTGTTTTTTTTTTAATTTCAATGTATATATGTTATTCTGAATAGTGTTTGATTGTGTCTGAGAACGCTTATGGGAATACAAAATGTTATTGACGATTATATTGTCCTGTATCATGTTTCATATGTATGTTTAGTATTTCGCCCATTGTAAAGTGACTGGCCGGTGGAGAGCATTCAATTTTCCCACTAGGGTTGTTTCGGCAGATCTTTTATGCGGATTGGGGGTTGTCCGGTCCTGATTTGGCTCGGAAGAGTCCGCTGGACCTAAAGCAACAATCAATCAATCAATCAATCAATCAACTTGTCAAATTTCCCTCTGTAAATGAGACCAATACATAATTTTGTATCTTGTAGTAGTAGTTGTATAGTAGTAGTTGTTGTAGTAGTAGTAGTCGTAGTAGTAGCAGCAGCAGCAGCAGCTGCAGTAGTAGTAGTAGTAGTAGTAGTAGTAGTAGTAGTAGTAGTAGTAGTAGTAGTAGTAGTAGTAGTAGTATACATTGACTTGATTTCTCTGTATCGTTCCACAACAGGCCAAGCAGAAGGATGTGACCAAACTGATGAAACTCAAACCCAAGCAAGGGACGGTCAAACTGAAATACACCAACCGGACACCAGAAGGCGCCATTGATGGGCAAGAGGGTTCAAGGTCAAGTCAGAAGTGGGAGGTCGCTTCCACCTACGAGCCAGCGCAGAACAAGAAGAAAGGAGGGGGAGGAGGAGGAGAGAGAAGAAATGGTGGGGCGGATGGGGAAGGAGGAGGAGGAGGAAGAGAAGAGCCGATGGCTATCGCTGTACCGACACCTAAGGTCACGAGAGAGGAAAAGGGCGGAGCGAAACCTATACAGTAAGTTATAATAACGTTGGTAATGGTAGTGGAGGGGGTAGTGTTGTTGATGCTGATGCTGTTATGGTGATGAAGATGAGGATGGTAATGATTGTGATGATGAGCAGGAGGATGGAGTTGGTGAGCGAGAGGAGGAGGGTGATGATAATGATGAGGAGAATGATATGATGATGATAAAGGTGATGATGTTGCTGTTGTTGGGTTGTTGTTGTTATTGTTGTTGTTGCTGTTGTTTGGGGTGATTATGTCTGGTACAGTGCTAGTATCGGCACATTACTAGTCTAATTACAGATCTTTAAAAGTCATTAAGGTTAACCCAATATGAAAGTTGTTCCTACTGGTGGTGGTTATATTAAAGAAACTGAGTTAGTTGCCAGATTTTGGTCTATCAAACTAAACCTCATAGGTTCCAATGGTTAAGGATGGGGGAAGGAGGAGGAGGAGGAGGAGGAGGGGAAACTCATGCAGCCCGAGGTGCCCACGCATGACACGTAAGAATGTCATATTTCAATGGCATAGGATATATTGCATTATTTAAACATTGCATCGTTTCAGAAAAGAGGAGCTCTGGCTGCCAGGAATTGCCAAAGACGGAGTCAGCGAGGAGGACTTCTTACACCGAGAACTCACCTTCCAAACACGCTACGCAAGCTTCACTATGGCGCACAAAATCTACGAAACTAAAAGGCAGCCTCTGCATGCCGTTGCCGGAGATGCCCGAACGCATTGGCGAAGTGACGGCGGAAAACCCCGAAACGGAGGCGGAACTGACCGAAGCGGCGGCGGAGAACACCAAAACGATGCCGGAGATCCACGAAGTCGTTCAGTCGATTTTATGCAATTTCGAGACGGGAAACGAAACAGCATACATTCCGAAAAAGGTTTCATGAGGATGAGGGTGATGTCAGTCGATGATCTGCCTTCAAAACTGCTCGTTGTGGGTGACAAAGATAACCGAATTTCACACGTCAAACAGTCGAAGCGGACTAAGCTTCCGAAACTGTCGGAACCGTGGTCCAAAACTGACAAGACCCGATTGCTTGGCGGGGGTGAGGAAGACCACGTCAATTTTGCTCACGAGAATAGCTCTCACTCTCAGTTGGCCTTCGTTGCTGTTGGTTCACAGGACGGTAAACACGATGGCTGTAACTTGAAAGCAGAAAGCAATGAGAGTAGAGAGTCTACCTCAGGATCGAACGAAAGCAAGGGAGATGTAGAAACACGCTCTGCCACGGCTCGCATAACCGCAAATAGAGCCGCATTCACGAATAGCAACGACGGTAGTGTGATGATGGCTGTGAACAAGAGCACTACAATGACTGACCAAGCCATTGCTGCACATACTAGTGCCCACAGCAAAACTGTACATTCAGTCAGCACAGCAGCCATACCTTCTTCGTACGCGGACAGTGCGGAAGAACACTCCCTAAAGCAGCAGAAGGACTTTACACCCAGAACTATCCGCAGCAAGAACACGTCCTTGAAAATTTCCCATCAAAACTCCACTGGGGCCCCCAGCACCGGTGAAAAGGACAGCCCTCGTACTGAGGCTCTGGTCCAGTCTATCGGCATTCGGGGCACAACTCTGATGGACCTCAACGGCCTTGGCCCTGCGTCTCCAAGGACAGTTGCCTTTCACCCTTCACCTTCCAAAACTAGCAAAGAGGAAACTGCGCACTTGACCTTGGGAAAAGGGGGTCAGAGAGCGTCACAGAGGAAAGAGCTGAAGATCCAGGTCACGTCTTCTTCGGCAGACAACGAACAAGAACTAAGTAAGGTAGGTAAGAAGTGCTTGACCGCTCGCTTTAAAAAAAAAACTTTTTTTTAAGCTTTTGTAGCTTTATTTGATGTTAAGCAACGTCGAGCGGGATTAGTATTTCGATGAGTGACCATTCATGAAACGGCAACCACCAAGCCACACACCTACACACCCACACATACTTGTATTCATGTCAAAATGGGGTCCTTTGACGTACTTCGCGCCTCTTAGGCGGCGAATTAGGTCAACTTTCTTCGAAAAACGGCTACTTTTAGCAATTTTCCTCGCCTCTTAGAGACGAAGTAGGTCAAGTTTGTTCAAAAACACAGCTAGGATAAGGAACTTTCCTCGACGATTAGGGTAAGGCAGTGCCTCGACGATTAGGGTAAGGCAGTGCCTCGAAAAGGGTTAGGGTCAGGGCTAGTTGCATCGACGATTAGGGTAAGGCAGTGCCTCGACGATTAGGGTAAGGCAGTGCCTCGAAAAGGGTTAGGGTCAGGGCTAGTTGCAGCGCTGCAACTAGCCCTGACCCTAACCCTTTTCGAGGCACTGCCTTACCCTAATCGTCGAGGCACTGCCTTACCCTAATCGTCGAGGAAAGTTCCTTATCCTACCCGTCTGGAAGATGCACTACAACTACACCAGGTCAAGTGTACTTGTAGTGCATGTGCACTACAACTACACTTGACCTGGTGTAGTTGTAGTGCACATGCACTACAACTACACTTGGCCAAGTGAACTTTAAGTGCACATGCACTACAACTGCACTTCGCGAAATGAACTTTAAGTGCACATGCACTACAACTGCACTTCCATGCACTACAACTGCACTTGCATGCACTTAAAGAGCACTTCAGCGCATTTCAATGGAAAACAAAATGGGTTTACAAATTGGTACCCCATTTTTGTTTGTGAACCCATTGTATACTAAGTGTGCAAGGTTTATAAACCCAAAACGCCATGAATACAGCCCCACACACACACACACACACACACACACACACACACACACACAACACACACACACACACACACACCCACACGCACGCACAACACAGGCCCACCAGCTGTGAATGGGTAACTGAATCCATTTAGAACCGGAAAAGTAAAGAAGCCAGGAAGAGAAGATTAACACCACCCTCATTAAGCTGGCCTAAAGAAAAGGGAGGTCCCAAACGCTTTTCTCCCCCAACGACCGCAAGGTTACTGAAGCACCTTTTACCATTTGACGGGCTGTCATATTGACCAACGGCGACATTTTTTACGAATTTACCACCATACAAGATCAACTCTATCATTGTTGTTGTAGTTGTTGTTGTTGTTGTTGTTGTTGTTGTTGTTGTTGTTGAGTGCAATGAGCGTGAATTGATTTTGTTGAGACCGGTGTCATCATCATCATCATCATCATCATCATCATCATCATCATCATCATCATCATTATCATCATCATCACCAGATGCTTTATTCGGAAATGGGAGGTAACTTGTCTTTTTGTTTTGTTGTTAGTTACCTAGAGTTATCCGGGCTGATCTCTCGTCTCAAAACACTATGATAGCAACCACCCCCAGCTTTCAGCCCCCCTTTTTTTTTTTTTTTTTTTTTTTTTTAAGAAAGAGAGTTGGTGGTTGCCTGGCAGTTAGGATGATCCGGAAGGTTTGATGGAGGACAGAGCAGAAATTGTGGGCGAGAAAGTGTGTTCGTTTGCAAAGAATGGCCGCTTTAACGTTAGACAACTCTGGCGCAACATGCGGGCTAGCCGGCCAAAGTTGTTTTTCCGACTATGGTCTCTGTAAGCGCTGTACATTATACGTCGAGGTGCAGAACCGCTAGAAAAGAGGTACATGACTTGACCACCCCTCACCCCTCTTTGTTTGAGCCTACATTTATACCTCCCCTCCCCCTACCTAACCCCAGCCAAAACAAAACCCGGCCATAAACTAAGTTGACTGAAGTAGACAGTGTAGTCAGTTTTAATTTTCTGGTCAACTTGGATTGAGCCCACAACCTCTGAAACACTGGTGTGACATTAGTTCCAGCTGAGCTGATCATAATCACTTCAATTTCAAATGCACTTTCTTTTTACAATGTGATGGTCCTGATTTGGCTCGGAAGAGTCCGCAGGACCTAAAGCAATAATCATGTAATGTTCACAATGTGATATTAGACAAGGGTAAAATACAATTAATGTCAAATAAATCGCTACACACTTGATATAATGACTAACATTGTAACAACACTTTAGATCTGGAGAAATTCCAGCAAGCTGCGCTGTTCTGTTCTGAATTCAGTTTTTTGTTGTTGTTTTTTTACATTTGTTAACAACAGGTGACCCAGTGGCTCTACCAGGGCAAACCCTGGAGACGAGAGAACCCACCCTGAACCTTCTGCAAACCACCACCATTTCTACCAGCAAGGAAGACTCCAAGAACACCGCCATAGGCAACACCTAAAGTACAAGAGGCCAAAGCACCGTGAACAACAGCAAGGATCGCAATGGAAGAGTTCTTGGGACATTCAGTACTGACAACAATGGCAAGACGAATATGGCTTCTGTCTTCCCAAACTCTTTGCTCATCGCTGGCAGCTTCCAGACGCGTGAAAATCAGAACTCGGCACGGCCAAAAAAGGCGAGAAATTTGCTGAAGGCGAGAAATACGAACAGAAAATGACGAGCGAAGTAAGCGGAAATGACGGCAATTAAGATCAAAGTGAAGGTGAATGATGTGATGGTTTGACTGTCAAGGTCAGTCTTGAGTACACCCTTTCAGACAAACTCAAAATTTAATACATGTAAAAAAAAGAAAAAGATTTCTCTCATATAGCGCACTCACAAGCTCAGAGAGCTTCTCAAGGCGCTGGCCCGTAATAACCAGCAATCACAAAATAGTTTGCTGAAGTCGGGATTCGAACCCACGTCGCCCAAGATGCACTCACACAAGTCGTGCGCTCTGACCACTGAGCTATCCCTGCCGCCGATGTATAGAGTTTCCAAAAGACGTAAATGCTTTGCCATTAGATAAGAAAGATCGGGTGACATCGGTCAGATGACTTTGAAAGTTATTTTACAAAGTATCTAAAATAATGCCAAGTATTGTCTCCTTAAATTATAGTTGAATACTAATGTAAACGGATAATGCAATAGAAATTGGGGGAAAAAGCTGGTGATTCAGTAGTGTCCCTTTATATTAAAGTTGAACGCTATTGTAAAATACCGATAAGATGAAAATGATTTCTAACATGTTTTGTTTGAATTTATAGTCCAAATCATTTTTAAAAATTTTTCACCACTGCATATAGATTTTTCAACTGAACCTTGACACACGTATTTTAGAAGAAATAATGTAAAATGACAACGATGAATGTATTACTGTGAGTTTTAATGTATGAAATACCGTACATATTTTATCTTCTTTTTTTGCCACCAAAGGCAAAGTTAAGTTTTGATTTGTAAAATAATTAAGTAATATGCTGAACGTTTTACTGTTACACTTCATCAGGTGTGAATATACTTGAACGTATGTTTAAGTGTGTATTTAATGTCATTTATAAATGCATTTAGTTTTAAATACAATTTATTTAAAAATCTTTTTTTTTTCTTATAAATGTTTTGTTGTTGTCGTTTGTGTGTTGGTGTTTATTTTATTTTATTTATTTATTTGTTATTTCCCCGAAACGGGGTTTTCCGTGCTTTCTAGGACCCTCCTATAATCCGCCTCTGGGAATGGATGAATAGTGCATGGGAAGACAGCTTCCAGTAAATCTCTCTTGCACGCACACACACACACACACACACACACACACACACAAATTATATATACTTGCTCTTGTTTCACTCAATCACGCACTCATACAACTAATAAAAAACATAATATTTTCATTGATAAATGTAAAATGTTTTACTGTTCAAACAATTTATCAAAACAAAAGCTCTGCCGTAAAATATTGTAAGGTTTGTGCGCCCCACTCCACACAAAAGTAACGAATAAAATATATATGGGGGGGGGGGGGGGGAGGAAGGTAGGTAGTCCCATAGCCTTGTGGCCGTAGGGGAGCGTGATGTTGGAGATCACACTTATCTTGGGCCAGCGTAATAAGGGTGATGCCCATCTCTCTCCCTCGCTGCTTTACCTTCCCCACCCTTAAAAGAGAAGGTACTCAGTCACAGTTGAGTCAACTGGGGGCGTTGTTATTTGTCGCTTTACGTTTTGCGGTCACCCATCCAAGTGCTACTTGGGAGTATTGGACGCTTTCTGCCGGGTGGTCACTAGGGCTTCCTATGATGTTATTATTTAGCAATATAGGCATTTTATATGTATGTGTTTTGTTGATAATTTATAATGATGTTTGTATTCTATTTTGTTTTTGTAACCGGGGGTTCGCTTAGTTGGGGTAAAGCCTCAGCCGTCCCCTGCGTGGGATGTCTTTATTGTAAAGTGACTGGCCGGTGGAGGGCATTCAGTTTTCACACTAGGGTTGTTTCAGCAGATCTTTTATGCGGATCGGAGGTTGTCCGGTCCTGATTTGGCTCGGAAGAGTCCGCTGGACCTAAAGCAACAATCAATCAATCAATCAATCCAAGTGCTAACCGCACTGGACGGTGCTTAACTTGCGACACAGTAGCGAGTGCTCCAACCACTGCGCTATCCGAGGGCGGGGGGAGGGGAGGGGGGGTAAATAACGTCATATCAAGAACATACATACATTGCTAAAACCTAAATATAAAAATCATGAATAAATGCTGAGCTTGGGCAAGGGTACAGATTGTTTTTTCCATAGAATTTGGATAAAATACAAGATAGTAAACCAATGTAAATTAAAAAACGCCCGACGAAAATTACAATTTTTATTTTCATTTATAAAAATTGTAATTTTCGTCGGTCGTTTTTTAATTTACATTTTTTTTTAAATTTTGTTGTTGTTGTTTTTTTAATCTTTAAAGGAACCAAAACAAATACATGGAATGATTGGCCACTATGTAAACGGATGCTAAAATATTTTTAAATAACCAAGTGTTGATGCATACGATGGGTCATATATATATATACAGTCAAACACGCTTAAGCCGAACTCGCCCGGGGAATGAAAAAGAGTTTCGCTTATCAGAGTTTGTGCATATCCGGGATCGGATAAGCCAACCTTTTCCCGAGAAATTACCCTAGAGTTCGCCTTAAGCGAGTTTTTTTTCAGGATAAGTTGTAAAAACACTTGAAATGTTTCTCTCTCTCATTTTCTTTCTTTCTTTCTTTCTCTCTCTCTCTCTCTCTCTCTTTCTTTCTTTCTGTCTCTCTCTCTCTCTGTGCGTGGTGTGTGTGTGTGTGTTTAAATGAATAAGATCAAAACAGTGACAACTTACAAGTGTTTTTTCAGTGGGGCTTTATTAATACCTCAAAGCCAACTGTAAAAAAAATAAATGGTGAAAACAGTGACACATCTCAGAAACAAAGCAAAGATTCGACAAGCAACTATGCTTTTGTTCCAGATTCCAGACTAACACACTAACACGTTCTAAGCTACAATCAAAGACCTATGCAAAGCATGGATTAGATCCCTTTCAAAGGCCTAAGCAAAGGACAACTGCTAGTTAGAACAAAAAGATACACGTTTGAAAACGAAACCTTTAGAGGGCCCAAAAAGACAACAAAATTCGGCTGAGGTCACTTACCCAGACACGAAAACGTTAAGCTTACAGTATTCCTTAAATTTTAATACTGCATGCTAGGCTAGACACACACTAGCAATCTGAGCTCTCAAAAGACCCTGGGCCCTGGACCTTGGGGGGGCACGGTGGCCGAATGGTTAGAGCGTTGGCTTGCGGATCGGAAGGTCCCGGGTGTTCGAGCCCAGGCCGGTGTTGTGTCCTTGGGAAAGACACTTTACTCCCGTTTCCTACTCCTTCGGATGAGAGTATAAACCGAGGCATAGTCTGTGTCGCATACATTCCATCATAACGGACTTTAAAGATCCTGACGCTCATGTCTTAGACGGGTGAGTGCCGGTAACAAGAACACACCCAGCATGCACCTTAATAAAAAGTGCCATAATGGCCAACACGATTGATTGCCTATACGGCAAGACATAGTCCAAGCCCAGAATGCAGCAAAATGTTTAATTTTGCTTTTTTGGGTATCCAAAATAATTTTTACTGCATCGGAAAGATAATAATGTACTCTATCACATATCCAAAATGTAAAAAAAAAATATCGCAAAACAAAGTTATTGAGCATTTATTATCTAGCCGTGTACTATGGCATTCCGTTCAGTTATTGCTTGCTTTGTAAGGCCAAAAACTAGTATGGCAGATTACTGACAAAACAGCTTCCCCCCCCCCCCCCCCCCCCACCACCACCACCAAATTTGATATCCATGATATTTAAGACCTACTATTTCAAAAAAGCCTGGTAGCCATTAAAAAAATGGCGGCCATTTTCAAGATGGCCGCCATGCCGATTAAACTCTTGTTCTACAATATGATGTATACGACCAAGATTTCGACCTACAAGCGCCACATTTGGTATACATGATACTTAAGACCTACTCTTTTAGAAAAGCTCAGTGGCCGTTAACAGAAAAAATATGGCGGACATTTTTCAAGATGGCCGCCATGCCGACAACACTTTTGTTCTACAATAATTATGGAGTATGAGATCAAGATTTCGACCTACAATCACCAAATTTGGTCTACACACTACTTAAGACCTACTCTTTTACAAACGCCTGGTAGCCATTACCAGAAACAATATGGCGGCCATTTTTAATGATGGCCGCCATGCTGATTACACTCTTGGTCTACAATATAAAGTATGAGACGATTTTCTCCTAAAAGCACCAAATTTGGTATGTCTGATATTTAAAATATTTTCTTTTAGAAAAGCTCGGTAGCCATTAAAAAGAAACAATATGGCGGCCATTTTCAAGATGGCCATAATGCCGATTATACTCTTGTACTATACTACGAAGTATTAGACGAAGATTTTGCCTTACAAGCACCAAATTTGGTATACCTGTGACTTAAGACCTGTGTTTTTAAAAAATCCCAGTAGTTATTACAAAAAGAAATATGGTGACCATTTTTCAAGATGGCCACCATGCTGATTACACTCCTAGTCTATAATAAAAACTACGTAATTAATAAAGAAATAATAGTATATAGATATACATTAAACAAACACATTTTTTAAAATGTACAATACCATAAATTAAGTGATGGAAGTAACATTCTTATGCATTGTTTGTAATCTGAAGAAGAGCATAGCTCGAAAATTCATTTGTCTTATATTGTTGTATAATTAAAAGTATCTTTGATATTTTTTGTTGTGTTCATGACTTTTACTAAAGAATCTATTCTTTAGGTTATCAAAATCGCTCTATACAAATAATTAATTGTTTGCAGTCTTGCTTCCATTCTTTATATAGAATTATTTATAGCCCTAAATACTATGGTTTTGGCCTTAAAATGCAAACTATCAATTGTTTTACAAACGGAATGCCATAGCCATGCTGTGCTTGAATCAGCACTAGAAAACGTTTCATTACACGAAAACAAAAACATAATGCAGTGCTGGTGATAGAGCCAGACTGTTAGATCTCAACGCTATTGTCACTCATGTCTTCTTCCATTTCTTCTTCCTCTTCCTTTTTCTCTTCTTCTTCCTCTTATTCTTCATTTTCTGTGTACTTCATGACGTTTAAGCAGATTTCACCTCGGCATTCTCCACATCCAACAGTGCAGACCAATCCATGTCGTCGGCATGAACACCTGGTTGACGCACAGTCAGTTCTGCAATTGCAACGCACAAGGTTTAGAAGATGGTCTGGTGCACTGGTTCCTCTCTTGCTACAAAACTCCAGCAACCTACCCTTGAATTCTAATGTTCTTATAGGTGTCAGTTGATAATGATTATCCTTTGATCCTTTTTCCCCTTTGCTTCCATTGTCACAAAACAAGCACTTTGGACCCAAACCACTGGTGCCAGAAGCTATGTTCAGTCCAGACAACCTGTGTTTTCGAGGTGATGGTGACTGATTCAGCTTGCTCATACCTTTTTTCACATGGTGCTTGATTGTGAATGTTTGTCTGCAAACAGCATGTACAAGATCTCCAAGAACTGCGTGTATGTATACTTTCCTCTGTTTACTAGCTTTTTTAAAAATAGAATCACATCCTTTTTGTATTAGCGCACGAACAGGGTCAAACGCGCGATGAAAAGTAGCGATGCTTTGCATCGATACTATTCTCATAAGGATCCATCCGTTTAGGAAAGTATCGCTACTTTTCTCAAAAGGATCGCACATTTTATCAAATGGAACGCCAATTGCGAAAGTATCGATGCTTTCTGAAAAGTATCGATGCTTTGCATCGATACTTTTTAAAAAGTATCGATACTTTGCATCGATACTTTAGCTCGAGCAGTTTCATCGCGGTGTTCCGAAGTTTACCGAGGCGAAACACACTGTTTCTACAAAACTGAAATCGGTCAAGCTAATGAAATAATATACATGTATTATGTAACATTCCACCAATTGTTCTCTGCAGAGCAAATTAATTAATAAATATAATTTTTCCAAATAGCTAAATTTAAGAATTACTATTAGTTAATAAATAATGTGTTCCACTTTAGTTCCGATCAAACTTTTGGAAAATTTGCATACTGTGTATTCGGAAGAATTTGGAAATGCGCGATGAAAAGGATCGATCCTTTCGTAACGGAGCGATGCAAAGTAGCGATACTTTTCAAAAAGTATCTATGCAAAGCATCGCTACTTTTCATCGCGCGTTTGACCCTGTTCGTACGCCATACAGGGCAGCGACCACAGCAAGCAGCAAGCGGAGAGCGTCTGCTAGTGACCTATTTAGCCATAACTGAAAACCGGCAAGTTTAAAACTATAATATTGCGCGTTATATTATTTATATTTTAATAAGGCAAACTCAGGGGAGCAAAGAAAATGTTTGCTTAACTCAAAAGACACGGTTGGATTTAATGATGGTGAATATTCCAGCAATTCATCTTCAAAATCCTCTTCCATATCTGTGAAGTCACGCTGACAGTGTTGAATGAGCATGTGGGCGGAGTTATACTTCGCCCGCAAGGAAATTCCCGCGTATGACTGGCAAAATGTGCCAATACCGTTTTAGCAATTTTTAATTCGTTGTATCTCCTAATTGCGCTAATTTTTTTTTTTACATTTTGGTAAGATTGTTCAACAACCTAAACTCTTTACATTTGCCTTGTTTTCATTTTGGATACCCTAAAAAGCACCTCTAAACAATCTGGGCTTCGGCTAACAAGACAAGACAACACACGCTAGGTTATATGCTGCAAATTGCGAGATGCCTGCCATCATCCTCTGCAGCCACTAATCTTCTGGCTTAATCTTTCAACGCTGAAAGTCAAAAAAACAGGGCCTGACATCCGTCAGAACGGCGTGCACATTACCTTTCGACCTCCCTCTCCCCTGTGCCCCTCCTTTGGCCATCCCCTCACTAACCTTGAAACCACCACCTAATTCACGCAAGCAAACTTACCACTCTTTCTGTCTAAAATCGCGCCTGCAAAACATGTGGCACAAGTCATCAGTTTCCCCGCATAAACAGGTGACGTGTTCGTTTCCGTAGGATAATTATAGTTGTGACGAAATATGTCTTACCGAAGTGTTTTTTAAAGGAAAAAAAACAACACACACCAAAAAACAATGTTCAGAGTTTGGCTTATCTGTCAAAATCACAATTGAGATATCCGTGTTTGAGTTAGCTATTTTTTTTTACAGAGTGTGGCTTATCCGAATTAGAAATAATCTTACAAAGAGGTGGGTCTGGCGGGGAATTGGTTTTGGTTTCAGATATCCGAGTTTTTTGCTTAAGCGTGTTTCGTGTATATATATTAATTTTACATGTGTAAATAAATTGCTTGGCTACTACTAATATTAATTCCAAAGGGTAGTTAAGGACATTATCAGCGTCACAACCCAAAAGCACAAGTGCTCTGTCAGTACAACTTGTCTTAAAGATCCACACTTTCTTGAACAGTGTTCCTGAAAGAGCAGCCAAAAATTAGCCAGTCTACGCCACAATGACATCCGAAAAGGCATGCGCACTGCAAAGGAGAAATGGACAGAAGATCAATGCCAGGAAATAGAGAACAGTCTGAACAAGAACAACCACAAGAAGACCTACCAGACTGCTGACGTGTTAAACAGCCCAAGGTCTTCACGATCCAAAGCAAGTCTGGTATATGCCTTACAGAACAACAAGAAGTCTTGGATAGATGGACAGAGTACTGCTCTGAACTTTACAACCACACACCAAACGAAAAACCATCAGTTCTAGCATGTCCCCAGAACAGAGAAGAGGAAGAAATCCTACACATTATTACAGAAGAAGTGGAGGCAGTAGTGCAATCACTGAAGAGAGGGATGTCAGCGGGAGTGGACTACATGTCCGCGGAATTTCTTTAAGCATTATCTGTAACAAGATCTGTCAGAGTGGGACCCAGTCGCTTGTCGTCACTCTTCTCAAAACAGGGTAACCTTCAGGAGTGTGAAAATTACCGCACCATTAGCCTCGTCAGCCATCAAGCAAGGTGTCACAGGGCAGTCTGTGATGGAAGCCGAGCAGTCTGTGTGTGAAGAGTATAAGGGCGGGGGTAGTAACTGCGTGATTATCGTATGCGTGGTTATGCGTGCAAATCGTGATCCAACAGCGTAGATCGGCTAGCCAGTTTAGGAATTTGCTCACTATAGTCAGAACAGGTTTTGACAGAGTCACAGAGAGGACGTGCGGTCTTGTTTCTCTGGGGTGGTTTTTGTTCTGGAAGTAAGGGAGGGACAGTTATTGACGTAAATAATAGCTGGTTCCAAAAGGAATACTAGTTGGAAGTGTTACAGGTGTGGTAGCAAACTCGGGAAAGAGTGTAGCTCAAAATAACTAAGTTTTGTGTTAGTGGTAGGTTAGTGTTGAGTTATTGTCTGTCACGTCCCAACTGCCTCAACAGAGGTTCGACATGTGTGCTCTTTCACACGAGAAAAAAACCCAACACCTAAATAAACTCTAAAAGACAAAACCAGAAGTAACAAGACAATTTCTTTATTTCACTCACTCATTCGCACTAAAATTAACTCCCTTTATCCCACTTCCCACCTAACCAACCCTCAATCCCACTAATATAACCCCAAACTAATACATAAACAATTCGCTCAAAATAATAATGATAATTAAATCAAAATGGAAAATGACTAACTACAAAATGTACAAAAGATTTATAATAATGATGTCTGGAACAGCTTACTGACAACAAGGTAAATATACAGTAAGCAACTGCTTTAAATCTTTATAAATATTCAAACTTTGTTCCACTTAAACTTCAAATAGATACAACAAGTCTTTTATATTATATAAAATGAATAAGAAATTTATCCTTTATGCAAAATAGAATTTGTAAGAAATTAATCTAAATTATTAATTAATTAATATCTGGCGAAATAATTCCCCCAGACAAAACTATACAATCACAGGGCTACTTAATCTAGTAGGTAATATTACTCAACAACGTTTATCAATCAATTCAGATTAAATATATTTCAATGTGCTGTAATTTATAACTTATCACATGTAAAACAATTATTGTTCCTCACAACTGTTTATCAATGGTTATAGTTATTTGTTGTGAATGGTGGAGTGTGCGTGTGTGTGCTTTATAAACGAAATAAGGTTCCCTGGTCGAATACCACAACCTTCGCAAACGAGGTTGACCCACGGAAACACCGGCGTCATAGGCCGAGGCACACCAGCTTCACACCAGCAAGGTTTCAGCACACCATCAATGATCTGCTCTAATGTTTTGGTTTTGGTTTTGGTTTTGGTTTTGGTTTTGGTACATCTACAACAATACATACAAAAATACGCAACCATTAATAATTATATTACAATATACTGCACAAGCATCCCGCTATCGGAATGGTTGTCTCCCTTTCAACATCCTTACTCATCCTCCCTGTCATTACTTCTGTCATCGCGCATATACCTTCATAATCACCTCCTTTCTGTCATCTCTTCGCTACATAACAGCGAATTCTTTTATATCAATTTATAATTATTTAATTTATAATACATTTTAGAAAACAAACTCTCTCTCTCTATTGCTAGGTATTTATGCTGCAAACAATATGAAACATAAAATAGAATTAAGAAAACATAATTAACTATCCATTCACACTGCATGCATAACCCAAACCCCCGAACGCTATGGCCAACTGAGAAATTGAGGTAAACACTTACGGCTACCAGTGGGATCCTCCCGCCTGTTGACAAAGACACACAAACGACGGGACAAACACACAGGCACAGATGGTTAGGCAAGGTGATATACAGGCAGAAGAAGTCCTAGACGGAGTCACAGGTCACCCGACGTTATACGTAGATAACTCAGATTTCAACGAGAATACACAGTAGGTATTCTAAACAGCTTAGAACAGTTCCAGTTAAACAAACACTTCCAAAGTGTTCCCAAAACAGTCCTCCTCTTCCGATAATTAGGCTCTTTTTCGTTGACGGTCTGATCAGTACGACCCACAGACAAAGTCACTAACTGGCACCTTGACCCAACTCGGATCTGTTGATTCTGGCTACAAAAGCGATATGAAAATGTTACTGCTCCTCAAAATATACAGTGCATGGGGTTTTATACGATTAGCTAAGAATCTTCTAGAATATACTCGTTTTAATTATAATTCATTCCCTACACCGTTCGCGATTAGAGCACGCATTTCACACATAGAATATCGCATGGCAGCAATTAATCTTCTCAATAACAAAATAGCCAACTATGCTGTTTTCTAACATAGTGCGTTCCGCACGGGCGCAAATCATTCGCTACTTTTATTAATTATAAACTTAATTAATTTATTCTGATTCTCTCCCCTTGACTACCGTAACTTTTAACCTCTATGTACAGGCTGATGATTAAACTATATACATAGGCGCGCGACTGCAAACTGCGTAGCGTGACACAGCACCCCACCAAGACGAAAACTAACAGTTTTAGTTCCTAACAAAAACGCTACTCAGTTCTGCTCAAGAAATCAGCTGGTACATTTTCCTTCCCTGGAATACTCTCCACTATCAGATCGAAAGGTTGGAGTTGAAGTGCCCACCTCATGAGTCTACAATTCGTAGTCTTTGCTTGCTGCAGGTATTGCAAAGGTCTGTGGTCGGTCTGCACAATGACTGTCCGATCGTACAGGTACTGCTTGAACTTTTGTACGCCCCAAACCAATGCTAAACATTCCTTCTCTATGGTGGAATAGTTCCTCTCTGCTTGGTTTAGCTTCTTGCTGGCACATGTGATTGGCTGTAAACCCAAACCTTGGTCCTGGCACAGAATCACCCCTATTCCAACCTCTGATGCGTCAGTCTGTAGCACTAATGGTTTTTCCATGTCTGGCATACAGCATACAGGTCTGGAGCATATGCGGTTTTTGAGCGTCTGGAACGCTACTTCGCAAGCATCGGACCACTGTACGGGACCTGATTTGCCTCCCTTGGTTAAGTCGGTCAGCGGCACCGCTATCGCAGCAAAATTCGGCACAAACTTCCGATAGTACCCTGCTAATCCAAGGAATGACCTGACCTGTTTCTTGGTAGTAGGACGTGGTGCATTCTGGATCTTGTCCATCTTTCCTTGTTCTGGTTGCACTTTGCCTTCTCCCACTATGTGTCCCAAATACTCAAGCTTGCGCCTGGAACGCTTCCTACCACCAAATCGAAATCTGACTGCTTCGTCTTTCTTCTTTACTGCCACAATCGGCGAACTGACTGGTGGAACTGCCCGCTCGATCGCTCCCATGATCAACATCATCCCAATCTCTGCCCTGATAGTTTCCACCTTCGAATGAGGCAAAGGTTTTATAGGCCCCACAACATCAACTGCAACTCTCTGAAACGGTTCATCAACTAGAGGTAGTTTCTGCAGCGGAACTTTTGCTACCCTACCCCTGGGAACTGTTTTCTGGCATTCGGGACACGATTCGCAGAATCGCCTAACATCCCCGCACATTCCTGGCCAATAGAACACCCCCCCATATCCTCTCACGTGTCCTCTTTCCGCCTAAGTGTCCGGCCATCGGAGGGTCGTGCGCCAGGCGCATCACCTCTCCTCTTAGCTTGCTAGGCACGACTAGCTGCGTTAGTTCCTCTTCTCCCTGATGGTGTACTCTGTACAAAATGCCCTTCTTTTTGCAGAAGCTAACCATCGCCTTGCCTGACTTGAGTTTTGTCCCTTGCTTCTCGCACTCTCTAGCTCTAGCTAAAGTGGGATCTTCTTCCTGCAACTTAGCCAACTGATCGGGCGTCACGTCAAGCTGGAACGACTTTGGAATCGGCAGTGCTTTTTCCTGCTTCCCTTCTGCTTTGGCCTGTGCCCTGGTCTGAACGGCGGCTATCGCACACTCTAACCCATCTACAGCCACTGGACTACGATAGCCTCCCTTGAAGGTAACCCAGTTGCCAAGAATGACATCAGGTACAACTTGCTCGATGACGATCAATTCTACTGTACCCTTCACAAAAGCTGAGTCTACTTCTACGTACGCTGTAGGATACTTCCCTGACTTGACCTGATCAGCGAACATGACCTCGATCTCTCTACCTGTCATATCCTCAGGACGCACCCACTTGGCTGCTACTGCCCCTACCTCGGCACCAGTATCTCTCAGAATCTTCACAGGCTGACCTCTGACTGTTCCCATGCTCCACGGGTTGTACGGCTGAATGGTACTAAAACTAGTCTTAGTCATTTCCGAGTGAATCGGTCCTGAATCCGGACTGACAGTGATACGTAGCAACTGTTTCGGACTACGGCACTCCTTCGCTACGTGACCTAGCTTCCCGCACCTGAAACACTTCACAGGACGTTTCTCCCCACTAGGTTCCCTCCTCTTATCCTCTTCACCCTTGTTGCCACTAGGACCACTCCTCGCTGCCCCTACAGGTTGACTGACAGCACGATTACCCCCCTTGTATGGCACGCTATCGAACACTGGTCTGTTACTCACTGTCCGTTTCGCATCTACATGTAACTGGGCAATCTCAGCTGCTTGCTCGCCGTTCTCAGGCTGCCTCTCCCTCACAAACAGCTCTAACTCAGGGTTCATCACTGACAACAACTGTTCAGTCAGAAAGACATCAAGCACTACGCCCGCATCATCTATATCCTTCTTAGCCAAAGAAAACCATCTCTTCACTAAGACTTGTACTCTACTCAAGTACTGTGGAAAAGTCTCTGTGCCTTCTTTCCTACTCCCCCTGAACTGTTTGCGGTAGTAGTCGGCATCTCTCCTAAATCGTTTCAGAAGAGCCCCCCTGACCACTTCGAAATCGACTATCTGCTCTGGAGTTAACTTCAGATAAGTCTCTCTTGCCTCCCCTGACAACAACGGTGACAACCTAGCCGACCACGTCTCTTCCTTCCATTTCTGAGTTCTAGCTATTTGCTCAAAGTGCTGAAGATAGCTCTCAATATCCTCTTTGCCATCAAATGGTTGGACCTTGATCCTGTAGCTATCAGCCTGAATTCTATCCCTCCTTCGTTGGGCTTCTAGATCTCTCTCCTGTTCCAACTGCAGCCTAAGCCTTTCTCTGTCATCTTCCCGAGCCTGCTCTCTAGCTGCACGCTCCTCTTGCAGACGCAACTCGACATTTCCCCGTTCGGAGTCTATTTTCTTTTCTAAGAGCTTTAGTTCTCTAGCTTTATCTTTGCGCTCTTGTTCTAGCCTTCTTTCCATCAGGGCTAACTCTGCTGCTCTATTCCTCTCCTCTCGTTCCATCTTCCTCTCGAGCCTCGCCGTCTCCTTTGCTAATCTAGCGGTCTCTTCCGCCAATCTAGCAGCCTCCTGCTCCCTCTTCGCCCCATCTACTACAAAACTGGCTAGACCCGCCCCCTTCAGCCCCATGCTAGCGCCTAGCTCCTTGTATCTAAGGTATACCTCCATGCCAACGCTACTTGTTCCTGCACCGGCCTTAACTGCAGTAGGAGTAAGATCAGCTGCCATGCGAGTACTATGAGCGAAAGGCGTACCCTCTGTGGTTTCCTCGTCCATCGGTGCCTGACGCGAAGCGGCTGCGTCGGCCTCCGTGTACTGGTCCATCGCTCGCGCCTGCTCAGCTGCTCTACGAGTCGCAGCCCTTGTCAGCATACAGTCGCGGACTAAGAATGAAAATGGGAAAAAATGGGTGAATAACAAATGAAACAAATAACGATTAACACATATACAAACAATCGAACAAATGACAAGTAAACGGTAACAGGAGCCGGAGAAGTCCCTTATCGTCTAGGCCTCGACGACAAAGTTGCCTACCTCAACCCCCCCGTTTGTGCACACACGCTCGGGGTGTGAACCCTTTTGCGCAGCGCAACCTCACTCCCGACCAACCACCCACTGGCCACTCATCCGACACACAAGACGACAAGGAAACAAACACTGACTTCTGGTATCTAAACAATCAAAAATAAATCTACCCTAACTACTTCCCCCTATCCCTTCCTAGATCTATCCCACCGCTGCCACCAAATGTCACGTCCCAACTGCCTCAACAGAGGTTCGACATGTGTGCTCTTTCACCGAAGTGTTTTTTAAAGGAAAAAAAACAACACACACCAAAAAACAATGTTCAGAGTTTGGCTTATCTGTCAAAATCACAATTGAGATATCCGTGTTTGAGTTAGCTATTTTTTTTTGACAGAGTGTGGCTTATCCGAATTAGAAATAATCTTACAAAGAGGTGGGTCTGGCGGGGAATTGGTTTTGGTTTCAGATATCCGAGTTTTTTGCTTAAGCGTGTTTCGTGTATATATATTAATTTTACATGTGTAAATAAATTGCTTGGCTACTACTAATATTAATTCCAAAGGGTAGTTAAGGACATTATCAGCGTCACAACCCAAAAGCACAAGTGCTCTGTCAGTACAACTTGTCTTAAAGATCCACACTTTCTTGAACAGTGTTCCTGAAAGAGCAGCCAAAAATTAGCCAGTCTACGCCACAATGACATCCGAAAAGGCATGCGCACTGCAAAGGAGAAATGGACAGAAGATCAATGCCAGGAAATAGAGAACAGTCTGAACAAGAACAACCACAAGAAGACCTACCAGACTGCTGACGTGTTAAACAGCCCAAGGTCTTCACGATCCAAAGCAAGTCTGGTATATGCCTTACAGAACAACAAGAAGTCTTGGATAGATGGACAGAGTACTGCTCTGAACTTTACAACCACACACCAAACGAAAAACCATCAGTTCTAGCATGTCCCCAGAACAGAGAAGAGGAAGAAATCCTACACATTATTACAGAAGAAGTGGAGGCAGTAGTGCAATCACTGAAGAGAGGGATGTCAGCGGGAGTGGACTACATGTCCGCGGAATTTCTTTAAGCATTATCTGTAACAAGATCTGTCAGAGTGGGACCCAGTCGCTTGTCGTCACTCTTCTCAAAACAGGGTAACCTTCAGGAGTGTGAAAATTACCGCACCATTAGCCTCGTCAGCCATCAAGCAAGGTGTCACAGGGCAGTCTGTGATGGAAGCCGAGCAGTCTGTGTGTGAAGAGTATAAGGGCGGGGGTAGTAACTGCGTGATTAGCGTATGCGTGGTTATGCGTGCAAATCGTGATCCAACAGCGTAGATCGGCTAGCCAGTTTAGGAATTTGCTCACTATAGTCAGAACAGGTTTTGACAGAGTCACAGAGAGGACGTGCGGTCTTGTTTCTCTGGGGTGGTTTTTGTTCTGGAAGTAAGGGAGGGACAGTTATTGACGTAAATAATAGCTGGTTCCAAAAGGAATACTAGTTGGAAGTGTTACAGGTGTGGTAGCAAACTCGGGAAAGAGTGTAGCTCAAAATAACTAAGTTTTGTGTTTGTGGTAGGTTAGTGTTGAGTTATTGTCTGTCACGTCCCAACTGCCTCAACAGAGGTTCGACATGTGTGCTCTTTCACACGAGAAAAAAACCCAACACCTAAATAAACTCTAAAAGACAAAACCAGAAGTAACAAGACAATTTCTTTATTTCACTCACTCATTCGCACTAAAATTAACTCCCTTTATCCCACTTCCCACCTAACCAACCCTCAATCCCACTAATATAACCCCAAACTAATACATAAACAATTCGCTCAAAATAATAATGATAATTAAATCAAAATGGAAAATGACTAACTACAAAATGTACAAAAGATTTATAATAATGATGTCTGGAACAGCTTACTGACAACAAGGTAAATATACAGTAAGCAACTGCTTTAAATATTTATAAATATTCAAACTTTGTTCCACTTAAACTTCAAATAGATACAACAAGTCTTTTATATTATATAAAATGAATAAGAAAATTATCCTTTATGCAAAATAGAATTTGTAAGAAATTAATCTAAATTATTAATTAATTAATATCTGGCGAAATAATTCCCCCAGACAAAACTATACAATCACAGGGCTACTTAATCTAGTAGGTAATATTACTCAACAACGTTTATCAATCAATTCAGATTAAATATATTTCAATGTGCTGTAATTTATAACTTATCACATGTAAAACAATTATTGTTCCTCACAACTGTTTATCAATGGTTATAGTTATTTGTTGTGAATTGTGGAGTGTGCGTGTGTGTGCTTTATAAACGAAATAAGGTTCCCTGGTCGAATACCACAACCTTCGCAAACGAGGTTGACCCACGGAAACACCGGCGTCATAGGCCGAGGCACACAAGCTTCACACCAGCAAGGTTTCAGCACACCATCAATGATCTGCTCTAATGTTTTGGTTTTGGTTTTGGTTTTGGTTTTGGTTTTGGTTTTGGTACATCTACAACAATACATACAAAAATACGCAACCATTAATAATTATATTACAATATACTGCACAAGCATCCCGCTATCGGAATGGTTGTCTCCCTTTCAACATCCTTACTCATCCTCCCTGTCATTACTTCTGTCATCGCGCATATACCTTCATAATCACCTCCTTTCTGTCATCTCTTCGCTACATAACAGCGAATTCTTTTATATCAATTTATAATTATTTAATTTATAATACATTTTAGAAAACTCTCTCTCTCTCTATTGCTAGGTATTTATGCAGCAAACAATATGAAACATAAAATAGAATTAAGAAAACATAATTAACTATCCATTCACACTGCATGCATAACCCAAACCCCCGAACGCTATGGCCAACTGAGAAATTGAGGTAAACACTTACGGCTACCAGTGGGATCCTCCGGCCTGTTGACAAAGACACACAAACGACGGGACAAACACACAGGCACAGATGGTTAGGCAAGGTGATATACAGGCAGAAGAAGTCCTAGACGGAGTCACAGGTCACCCGACGTTATACGTAGATAACTCAGATTTCAACGAGAATACACAGTAGGTATTCTAAACAGCTTAGAACAGTTCCAGTTAAACAAACACTTCCAAAGTGTTCCCAAAACAGTCCTCCTCTTCCGATAATTAGGCTCTTTTTCGTTGACGGTCTGATCAGTACGACCCACAGACAAAGTCACTAGCTGGCACCTTGACCCAACTCGGATCTGTTGATTCTGGCTACAAAAGCGATATGAAAATGTTACTGCTCCTCAAAATATACAGTGCATGGGGTTTTATACGATTAGCTAAGAATCTTCTAGAATATACTCGTTTTAATTATAATTCATTCCCTACACCGTTCGCGATTAGAGCACGCATTTCACACATAGAATATCGCATGGCAGCAATTAATCTTCTCAATAACAAAATAGCCAACTATGCTGTTTTCTAACATAGTGCGTTCCGCACGGGCGCAAATCATTCGCTACTTTTATTAATTATAAACTTAATTAATTTATTCTGATTCTCTCCCCTTGACTACCGTAACTTTTAACCTCTATGTACAGGCTGATGATTAAACTATATACATAGGCGCGCGACTGCAAACTGCGTAGCGTGACATTGTCCACTAACGGAAACTACTACGCACTGGATTACCTTACTTGGAGTACTGTGTAGACAAGCAGGGGAAAGGGCTACAGGTACTATTACATTCGAACCGTTTGGGTAAGTGTGATGGTGGTATTTTTCCTCACTGTGCCAATAACCGAGGGCCGGCTGTTGGGGTGTTGAACGATAGCTGTGTGTGAGGCTGGGGAAGGATGAGGATGGTTGCACTGAGGAGAGGCAGAAGAAAGGAAAAGTGCAACTGAAGGAGGGAGAATGAGGGAGGAGAATGGGGGTGGAGTGTGATGAAGGTAGGATGGCAGTGGTTGCTGTTGTCGTGGTTGTGGTTGCTTGAGATGAATAATGTGTTGATGTTTACATGTATTCATTTGCAGCATTGCTCATTTCATGCATTCATAATTTCATTGAGTTTCATGAATTATGTGTTTGATTACAAGTGACAACAATAGTAGTCAAGGGAAGGGAAGTGGACAGCAGTTGTGCCTCCTCAAGATGCAGAAGTTAGTGAGTGTAATAGGGGGGAGAGTGTGAGGAGGGAGGGGGACAGAATCAGGTGGACATGACATTAACAATACGACAAGCATGTTGCAGGTTCGAAAGTTCGTTCGTATTCACCAGCTCGTCACTGGGTAACGTGGATCGACGTTGACCAGCGTCGTGCGACAACGACGACGGCACTTGGTCGTGTGGACTGAACATCATCATCACCACCCGTTCGTCTACGTCCGCATCATTGTGTACATCATCATCGTTCCACAACCCCACCCTTCCCGTGGTGGTTGTGACGTCCGTGGACGGGATCTGGCCTCGACGTCGCAGTCTAGCTGACTGGAGGGGTCCAGCTGAGAGATGACGGCGGCGGCAGGGCTGCCGCGACTACAGCGCCACCATCACTATCATCATCATTGTCAGCGGCGAGAGGGAGCGGCGACGCCACTACGTTTGGACATCAACAGCAACAGGCCGATAACAGCTACGAGGAGGGGCGGATACTCTTACGGAGACTTCGACAGGGACGTCATACTGCCAGGTTGGCTCATTCCTTGTTGTCCCTCTCTTAACACTCGAACCCCCCTTTTCGGTTGTTTACGTGCAACGGACATTTGCGGTGCACAGTCGATACATAGACGTGGTTGATTAGCAACCCTCGATCATCTGACAAACCATTCCATTGTTCATCGACCCATTGATTGTTCCATCACCATTTTCTTCGTTTCATGTGTAAATGTTGTATGTGTATGAGTGTGTGGTATGAATGAATAAATAGCTTGAAAGTTGTATATATATATTTGTTGTGTTTTCATCGCTTCCGTCTGCGGGTAATTGCCATTCTGTCTGAGTTGTCTGCGTGTGGAAGTTGTTCGTTTGTGGCGTCTGCTTGGGCGGAGTCGTGGCGGTGACACAAGGTCCTTTTGAAAATAATACTTAACAGTTTGAAACCCCAAGCTGAAAAAATCATAGCTGAAGAACAAGCAGGATTCAGGGCAGGGCGAAATATCACTGGACATATTTTCAACTTCAGAATAATCTGCGAGAAATACCTACAGCACTAACAACATTTATATAATGTTTTTGTAGACTTCAAGAAAGCTTTTGACCGAGTCTGGCATGCAGCTCTGTGGGCAATCATGAGAGTGTACAACATCAGCCCTAAAATTATTGAAGTCATCAAAAGCCTGTATGACAAGGCCACCAGTGCAGTCCTCCACAACAGCGTCATCGGGAACTGAACGACAATCGATGTGCGTCAAGGATGCATACTCTCTCCAACACTCTCCAATATCTTCCTAGAGCGCATCATGTCAGATGCCCTTGAAATCATGAAGGCACAGTCAGCATAGGGGGCAGAGCAATCTCCAACCTTCATTTTGCGGATGACATTGATGGATAGGCTGGAGAACAAGAACTTAGCTGGTACAGAGGTTTGACACCAACTTCAGAGCCTATGGAATGAAAATAAGTGCACAGAAGACCGAAATGATGACCAACAACACCAATGGCATCAAATGGGACATCAAAGTCCAAGGCCAATCCCTCAACACAGTGCATAGCTTCAAATATTTAGGAGCCATTGTATCAGACAATGGGTCCCGACAGGAAGTCCTCTCCAGGATCGCACAAACAACTGCTGCCCTCACAAGATTGAAGCCCATTTGGAAAGACAGTAGGTTCATACTGCACGTTTTATACATACATGTATATATGTTAAACCAAAATTTTACTCACTGCATTTAAAACAACCACTTCATACTGCAATAAAATCCTATCCTATCCTATCCCGTAACTCGGAGGTCGTAGGGGCACCACAGATGATCGTTTAACCAGCGTACTATACTCCATCTTTCCCTGTCCTCAGCAACCCTGATGGTTTCGCTCAGTGTCATACCAGTCCTTTCTCGAATGTTGTCCTCCGACCTCTTGTTCAGTCTCCCTCTTCTTCTACCTCCTTGCACTGTGCCTTGCAGGATGGTCTTTGCAAGACCTGATGATCTGGTGACGTGGCCATACCATCAGAGTTTCCGTTTTTTCACCACTGTGAGCAGGTCATCGTGTTGTCCAATGGCTTGTGTGATGGTCTGTCGGACTAAAATGCCAGCTCATGAACACATAGTGCGTGCACCCACAGATACCCAAAGCACAGATTTGATAGTTGTTGTTTTTTATTGAGCTGATCGTTATGAGCACACTGAATACTAGTTGCGCTATATGCATAAGGCACTTGAAAGCATATGTGATTTTTGTGTTCAATAACTAAATAATTGAAGGATGACTATGAATTTACATGAGATTTGTTTACGCACCATATTTAATTGCGCTTTATTTTAGTAATTTTGTCTACAATTATTTGTTCTAATCATTATGAACTTGAAATACTGATGATGTTTACCAACATTTACTTTTCTATGTGACTGATGTTTTCTTTGGTTGGCTTCCTCTCTGCTTTGATCTGGCAAGTCAAACACTTTTCACCTACATGTAATTTATCAATAATTCAACTTCTTTTATAATCAACCTTCTCTTTACATATCCTCTTATATATTTCTGTTTGATTGTTTTTTTAATATGTGTGAGTCTTGAGTATTTGAGTGTGAATAAATTATATTATTTGTGTATCAATTGTCTATATATGTGCATATGTGTGTGCGTGCGTGCGTGTGTGTGGGTGTGTGTGGGTGTGTGTGCGTGCGTGACAGTGTCATTGTCGACAAGTTTTAATCACTGTAAATATCATCATCCTTATTTATTTTCAATTGTATGCTGCTATTACAATTTAATTTCGTTGTTTTGAATGTTTATATGCAGATGGACACTGCAGGAAAAATCTCCTTGTCAATGTTTAGGGGGACAACCAAGGATCGTGTATTCTATACTGTATACAGTTTATAGTGAAACACAAACCACTGGATTGAGTTCAACAGGAGAGGTCATTCAAACTCAACACCGGTCCAGAACAGCATGCAAGTTACCGACGGTAATTTCGTCATCAAGGTCACGTATAATAGTAACGTCCAATATACTTTGTGGGTAGAGACCCAGGGTGGCAAGCTGGTCTTTTTTTTTTTTTTTTTTTTTTTTTTTTTTGGTAGTCGTTTTTGTGGTTTCTGAGACTGCAGTGGATTGTTACTTCTTGGTAGTGTCGAGGTAGGCTTCTGTAGTACCCCAAGCTGATACCAATGACGAACTGACTGCGGTCTTACTCAGCAAACGGCACGATCCTTTCAAGAAGTCGGTCTGGAATCCAGGAGATGGCTCGAACTGCACGCTCAGCACTCTCGTGCTTGGCACGCTGGTGAAAGTACTTGCTCTTTCTCCGTGTAACTGTCCAGGTTTTCGGTCTCTCTGCTTTGGTCTGGTGAGAATCTCTTGACTTTCTCTGTTTTGATCCTGTTAAGTTTATCTTCGAGGGCAATCAGATTTGCTGTGCTGAGAGTCCGAAGTCATTTTTATTTGGCTTTGGGACACTGTTCTGATTTGGTTCCCAGTCTTAATGCGCTGAAGTTTAACCCTTCTTTTTCATCGAGCAATCTACCATCAGTCCAAAAAGTACTGATTTTGTTCAGGAGATCTTGTTGCGACTCACCAAAAGTTTTAGTCTGAAGACTGCAGTTTTGTTCGTTAGCGTTGACGGTGCATGCAATCAAGTCATGCGGTCTGAGTCACAGGAACTCCAATTGCGCACGCTGTCCACAGACAGGTCATGAGCGACATTTTGTGAAGAACCCTTCAATTTGCTAACCTCATTGCAGACATAGTTAGTACCAATGTTTACTATGCTGATACACTGATTGGTTGCTAAGCGGGTCTGAACACTTTTCACGTACTTCTTTGTGCTGAACTGATATTTGCATGGGCGGTCGTTGTCTTCTGCTCTGTCGCTAGCTAGGTTCCACTGTCTGGGGCTCAAGATTTCCAGTGTGATTGGATTTTCCTCGTGTAGCACCAGCTTCTTCCAAAAGCCAAATTTGTTCCGAGTTGTCATGTTGTTATTGTGGTCTTCATACGTGAAACGTCCTTTGGTCTTTTTGCCCTCACTGTCCAATGCGTTTTGGGAGGCGACAAGGCGTGCCAGTCTTTTGGGGGCGGTCTTGTGGCAGTCTCCCTGCCTGCATTCGCTGGTTTTGTCAACCAGCTGAGGCGTCATAGTCGAGATTACCTCGCCTCCCACCAGGAGTTTCTTTCTAGATGCAGACAGAGTCGTCTTCGGGAAAATTCCGGTACATTCCGTAGGACTGACAGTGGTGATATTTGCTGGTGACCCAGCTTGCTGCTTGCCTGGCATTGGGTCACGAACCCGTCTGCCGTATTTAGTCGCCTCTAAAGGGCATTGTCTGTCATTTTCGTAGTTTACGCGACTGGTCAAGCGAGAGTTGTTTTGTTCCATCGGTAAGTCCGTCGACGGGCGGCTGTTGCTCCGGGGATTACTGTTTATCTGCTGGCTGGAAGCTCTATATCCCTGACTCAATCGATGCTCGTGTGGGTCGTCAGTTGCTGTTGCTTGGTTACCATGCAAAGCAGGAGTGTGTTTAGCAGCACTGTCAAAAACATTACGACGGAAATATTTGTATCTAGTGGATGTGTCGTACATGATTTCGAACTTATGTGCTTTCACAGGTACATGATTAGTGGTCTCTTTTCTCTCGGGATCCATGCCATTGAGTGCGGTCAGGGTGTGAGGCAACTCGGAACGTTTTGAAGCCTGTAGACGACGAAGCTCACCTTGCCAGGTGTTGTTGATATCAAGGTGGCTAACAGCTGGTGGACGATTCAATACCTGCTGCTTTTTGTTGCTTTGAAGGATCACATTAGACCTCCGCATTAGCAAGGCTTTGGCGGTGCTGCAACAGGTAAGAGGGTTGCCGTCGGGAATCATGCCATATTTGATGTTCTTCTTGTTCAGCTCAGTCGCAGGGAAAGGCGCGATCGTTTTCTTCTCGTTGACAGTGTCCCCAGCACCTTGCGCCTTTGGTGTTGGCCTTCGTGCCTGTGCCAGCTGCTCAATGTGCTCCACCCTTTCCTGCAGGATTCGTCTTACTCTCGAGGTTGAAGGTTTGTGTTTCCCAAATTCGGGACTGTTGGGTGGTGCCCTGGGGATGTTAGACGGGCAGGCGTCCGCAATCAAAACTGTCTTCGTCGGCGGTTTGACTTCGGGCCTCGGAGGCACTGCATCGAAGTTTATGACTCTCTTGGTTTCGGACGTGTCTCGTGTAACAAACGTCAAAGGTTCGCCGCCATTTGAGGATTGACGAAAGTTGTTGTTGGGCGTAACGTTCTGCCATCTGCCGTTCTCTTCCACCGATCCCCTGACATTGTCTGCTTGACTCTTAGTTTTACCCTGTGAACTGACCGTGACCTTATATGTGGGGGGTTTAGGCTGGTGTTCGCTGGCATCTACAGGGACATAGCTGCAGGCCCAGAACCACGACCGGTGTGGCAGTAGTCCTTTACCGGGAAACAGAATAGGTAGTGCACATCTAGTTTTAGGAAGGTCTTTCTCCCCTGGTGTGTTAAATTGCGCATTGGTAGTGTCATGGGGAGTAGATTTGATAGACAAAGCTGGCAGCCTTGAATCGTCAACGGGGCAACTTTGGATCTGGACTGGTGTGCAGTTGTGGTCCAGTGTTACTGTAGATGTAACACAGGGTAAAGACTTCACAGATTTGGATTTCCCTACACTGCCCGCCAGGTGGCTGGAATCTGATCCATTAAGTGCGTGCAAACTTCCGCTGATCATGCTTTGCGCGAAATCCCGAAACGTGACACGGCGGTTTACTTTAGCGTCAATACAATCCACTAGTCCATGCACCTCAGGTAAACGGTCAACACCATACGTACTTCCAACAGTTGCGGTGTTATTCGGCACGAAAGGTGGTTTTTTTTCTTGAGAAGGTTTTGAGAATCTTGCGATCAGGGGCTTGAGCCTGGCAATGGCCTCTACTGCCAACATATGTGTGCAGTCCGTGCGAGCCCGAGACTCCATCAATCTGTGGCCATGTTTATGCTGCTGAATGCCAACAGCAGGACAGGTAGAGTGCGTGTCTCCATGATCCATTCGAAGGTTTATCTGTTGGTCAGTAGCTTTATCGGCACTTTTCGCATCTAGATGGAGATTCCGTGAACCAGCATTCACTTGGTCTTGTCCTGCTTTCTTTGTCCGCTGACTACCACAGTCTTTCAACACGTCTTGCTGTTTTCTGGCGAGAATTGCAGACCACTTTCTCTTAATCATTATGCCTTTAGCCTCCACAGATTTAAAGTAGGTTCTAGTGACGAACTCCTCGTCTTCCACTTCAGAAATTTTGTCTTTGTTGCTTTTGTCAACACCATCGAAACTCGATTCTCGGTCAGTCTGTTTTGACAGTGATTCATGTTTTCTTTCTAAATCTGTCATCTCACTTTGAATAACAGTAGCATGTACCGAATGGGCCATTTTTGTCCCTTCACGGCATGTGCTACATCTGTCTACATTTACAACATTTTCCTGACACGTTTTTCTTTCCTTTTTTCCTACGCGTTTTTCAGCTGATTGTTTCTCAGTGTGTTCAAATTTATATTCACGTTTTTCATCACAATCCGACCTTTCAATTTCAACGCTTTTATCACAAAGAACATTTTGGCATTCCGAGTTTGTTTTCAACAAATAATGATCCGGGATGCTTTCAGCCATAATGCTACCGTATTCAGTGTGTGCTTTCCCTTTGACCTCGTCATGGTTTCTGTCTAACGATTTTCTGCTGCTTTGTAGTTTAGCTTTAGTGCCTGACCGCTCCTGACTAATGGTACCATGGCGGGAGTTTTCCACCTTGCCCATATCTGATATTACACCGTTCTGCTCGCTCTTGCTTGATACTGAAAGTTGGGGATTTCTGTAACCGTATTTAAAATAACAATCGTCCATTTTACGCACACACGAGTGAAGCCTTGAAAGCGCTGGAGATGAACTAAACTTCTGGATTCCCTTAGGATCGAAACCCGGCTTTCCAAACCCTGATTCTGCAAAGGGCGAAGTGATTACAAACGACGACTTGCGTGCGATTTTCACAGTCGATTGTTCTGAACTGGCCTTGGTAGCTTCAAGAATTGCGCTCTGTGTTGTGAAGGCTTTTGTCAATTTTATCTCTGTTAATCCAATCTCATTGGGACCGTCAGGTACCACAGGTACCCAATGTCCACAAGGAACTTTTATTTTGCTGGGTGAGGGCAGCTTCCTATCTGTGTATGTAGAACGCTTTGAGGATGCAGACCTGGTAGACACGTTGGATTCCCATTCCCATTTCTGATGCTGAGTGCTGAGTTCTGGGTTGAGCGTGCATGTATTTTCTTTGGGTACTTCTTTCAGCGCGTGTGTAATGGCTATATTGCCAAGATTTTCTTTCTGCGCTTGTAATATCCCCATGTTGTTGCTCTCGGTTAAATCGCCAGCTTTCAACGCAGATGACCACTTGATTCCGTCTAGGTGCAGCGTCAACGACGGACTTTTGTCGTCCCTGTGGTCATCAACTTGCTCAGAATTCTCGTCCTCGAAGCTGATGCTGTGGTTCGAAAAATCACCTTCGAACGTCCTCATGTCACAAGCGTCGCCGAGTGCGTGCGACATGCCGGGAGAAGCAGGGGGAAAGCCAAAAACGATTGGACGGATTCTAGTAAGCTGCTTTAGCGAGCTTTTGTTCCGATCAACAATGGCTTTACAAAAATCCACTACTGGACGACCCGGTCTGCCCTCGTCGACCTTTCTTTTCTTGGACAAAATGGGATTCATGTTGCTCTGAAGTCTAGCTGTGTCCGGTGCATCGCAGTGGCGCTTGTTGTGATCAGGCTGAACATTGGAAGCGTTGTTAACGTCCTTCCCCGCCTGGGACGTCATGGCCACGTCACTGTTGATGTCGTGGTGAACTTTATAAGTGTCGCGAAAGTTCAAAATCTTAGTGTAACAAAGAGAAATAAGCTGCCTGGAATTGTGTGACCCTTCTTGATGTTCCCGGGGCAGGGGTGGCCGGTCTGGCGACGTGGGCTTCTGCAATTGCTGAAAGCTCGGTCTGTTGGAAGAGTTGGGAAGGCTGTATTTGCTCAAAACGCTGTAGAGGCTGCCTTTAGAGGTTGGACTGGACCCTGAGCCGTTACCGGGCAAGAGTTTTTGCCTGACGGCAGCAGTGGGCGAGGTCGGGATTGGAGATGCAGAGTTGGCTTTCCTCTGCTTTGTTTGCTTGCCTTTGTTGCCGCACGTCTTGCAGTTGTTGATCAGGCAGCCCTTCTCCTCGCGCACTTCGCGGAATACTTCAGACAGCGATTTCCTCACGCACATGTTCACCTTCTTCACAGGAAAGCGCCGGAAGAACTTTTCCGCGTACCGCAAGTTTGTTATCGGCACCTGAAATTTGGCGAAACTCAGCTGGTCGGCGCTCGGAATCTTGGAAGAGACGGAGGTCTTGTTGTCCGCCAGGTTAGAAGTTTCCAATTCGCTACACTCAATCTGCTGTGGCGCTTCTCCGGTCTGGCTGAGGTTTAAAAGTTGGGAGGACTGACTGACGCTCATGCCGGGAGCAGCTTTAGCGCCAGAAGCCCGGGACAAGCCGGGGACAACAGTCACATCAGTATCAGCTTTCTCTTTTTTCTCACCACCTCCGACGCCCTTCTCTTCCATCTTCTTTTTCTCCAACTCTGGGCAAGCCAGCTTGAGGCGAAACGTCTTTTCGCCAGGGACGTGCTCGCACACCACGCTCCATTTCCCTTTGGTGTCAAAACACTGTGACAGCTGGTAAAAAGACTGACACATGAAGCTGTCTGGCTTGCTCTTTGTGTCGTTGTTTTCCGCAGTCAAGTCAGGGGACACCTGTAAGTCCGCGCTGCCGTTGGAGCGCACTTCCACAGTCGTGGCGGACGCTAAGGTGTGCGTCATATCAGCCCCGCAGCAGCGGCATGCAGTATATCCCGAGGGGTCTGACGAGTCCAGCATGCGAATGGACAGCGGCGAGGGACTCAGTTTCGGATCCACCTTAAAACATTTGGGAACGACTTTTTCGCATCGCCTGGGCGTGTTATTGTCGTTGTTCTGGTTGGATAATCTGTTCAAGTTGTGCTGATGGCGGTAGGCCAGGATCTGGCTGGGAAAGAGCAGGTCGAATCTGTTGCGCGGGGTGTACCTCCGTGGAAAGATAACCTCCGTGGAAAGACTGTGGCGGCCAAACAGCAGCTCATCACTGCTGGCGGCGAAGTCTTGCAGGAGGCGGAGGGAGTTGGTTTCGTACACGGTGGGCCGACACGTCAGCTGGGCCCAGGCGGCAATGGGCCTCTTCAACCCCGTACCGTCATGGGCGCCTTTCTTCTTTCCCTTGCTCTTGCCGCACTGCGTACTCACTGGCTGACGGCCGATGTCGCACGAGATCTGCGTGCTTTCCATGCTGTCGCTCAGGCGTGAGGGGCACGTTCTCCAGGGCTCAGGGAAAACTCTCTCGGTCGAGCGTAAGGGTGAACAAGGAAGAATGTCACCGGTGCCGTCGCGGAACCAGATGTGGTAGTTGGTGTCACTGGGCTTGTCGTCCGACTCCAGCAGCTTGTCAGAACGCGTGGGCATTTTAGAAAAGACTCGCCGGACATTGCCTTCGTTGGTCAGTGTGAACAGCATATCGAAGGTGCAGCGGCGGTAGTGCATCCTCCCTACGCAGCTCGTTTTCCTTGGCTGGTAGTGCTGCTCCTGTCTTTTCCTGGCCGCCTTTTTTTTCTCCTCATCCGACAAGCTGTCCGAGTCATCTCCTCTGGACAGTTCCGAGTCCGCACCAGCTTCTTCCTCAAATGGCACAAGACCGTGAACTTGCAGCACTTTCTCCGCTGCATGTTGACAAGACGCGCGCCGCTTGGGTTTCCTCGTTCCTTTGGTTCTCTTGGCTTTGCTTTTGGAGGCGGACGATTTGGGCTCTGATTCCCCGCCACACTTCTCATTCTGCTTCAGCCTGGGAATGCGGCTGTCACTTTTGCCTTTAGACTTGCGACAGATGCTGGCTTCGTCGTCGTTGGCTCTCTTGGGCGGTACTGGATCGGAAATGGAGCGTTTGAGTTTCTTCTTGCTGTTCTTGCTGCACGGTGGTTTGTGCGTGATCTGGGCTGTCACTGGTTGACTCATGCTACTCGAGAGCCAGCCAGTGATCCGCCCTACAAACAACCTCACGCCAGAGGCGCAGCGAACTCGCTCACGCCCATGACGACTCACTCACGTCCTGTGCCACTTGCTCAGTGTTTTGACCATTGTTTCTGTCAAGCAAAAGGCTCGCTCCGCGCTGAGCAAATTGCGTTAGGAAAGAGAGTTTCCTTCTTCTGCACTTCTGTGATATTGTTAGTGATTTCAGAGTAAAGTCCCCTCTTTCCTTCGCACGGTGAGAATGTGTCTGCCATGACACCTCTCCAAATCAGCACCAAGAAAGCGGACGTGACGCATTTCGGGTTGACGTCATTGCAGACTGATGACGGTAGTTTGTTTGACGACATTCTTTTTAGCGCTAAGTGTTTGAGGTCGGTGTGTTTAATAGTGACGATTTGACTTATGAATCTACGTAAATCTAAATTGTGATTATCCATAATCATTCTTTTTTTCTGTCTTTGTTCTTGTTGTTGTTTTTGTTGCCGTTGGTGTTGTTGTTATTTGTTTGTGTGTTGCCTCGTCGGTTATCATCACTGATTTTCAATATAGTTGTCTCTATAGCATAGCATAGTATGGTACGTAGGCTAAAAGCCTATCTCTTAATGGCGGTCATCGACCCACGACCCATGGTTAGTTTGTTATTTAGTTGGTCATTGTTTATAGGGTCCAGCGGACTGCAAAGAGCCGAATCAGGACCACAACTTGGTTGAAAGAGGACTCATCTAGATCCGTATAAAAGATCTTCTGAAACAACCATAATGGTAACAAGGAAGGCACTCCACCAGCCAGTCACTTTACATTAAATGCATCTCATGCAGGGGACGCTGAGGCTGTATTGTAATTTATGGAACCACCGTTTATTGAAAAAAAAGAAAAAAAAAGAATATAAACATCATTATACAATATTAAACCAACACATACAAATAAAATGCCTACTTCGTTAAATAATAATACCTTAGAAAACCCTAGTGACCATTTGGCAGAAAGCGTCCAATATCCCCAAGCTGACCCAACAGGCCCCACACACAAAAATGAGGAGCTTGGGGAGAGTTTTCAATTAAAAAAAAAAAAAAAGACAGGTGACTAATCTAGCGAAGAAGATAGTAGATTGATAAAACAGAGTAGGAACGAGAAAAAACAAATGAGAATGACAGAAACATAAATTTCCACAAAGTGGGGATTCTATTTAAACACAAAAAAGTAAACAAATAAAAAGTTTTGAAAAACGTGTGTGTGTGGGTGTGTGTAAAACCTCCCAACTTGTAGAGTACAAATAGATCCTACAGGGTTTATCGAGACGGTCTTTAAAAGCATTCAGTGAACTTGCATTCACGGCCTCAGTCTGTAGATTATTGCAGTTTGCTATGATACTGTAATTTTCGGAATTGGCGAGTAATGTTACGGGATTTAAGCTCACAGCATCAGACAGCCTAATCAAAGATGAAGTGGTAAAGATCGTGCACAATCTTAAAACTTCAATCCTCCCCGCCTCTCTATAATAACCCGAAATAAATAATTTTGAGGCACTGTCTCTAAAATTGCACCGGAGATGGGGAGGAGTCTGGAGAGCAGCAGTAACCAGTGGCAGCACTCATAACAACTGTAAGCAACCAAGTGTTGGCAGTGGCAGCACTCATAACAACTGTAAGCAACCAAGTGTTGGCAGTGGCAGCACTCATAACAACTGTAAGCAACCAAGTGTTGGCAATGACAGCACTCGTAACAACTGTAAGCAACCAAGTGTTGGCAGTGACAGCACTCGTAACAACTGTAAGCAACCAAGTGTTGGCAATGACAGCACTCATAACAACTGTAAGCAACCAAGTGTTGGCAATGACAGCACTCGTAACAACTGTAAGCAACCAAGTGTTGGCAGTGGCAGCACTCATAACAACTGTAAGCAACCAAGTGTTGGCAATGACAGCACTCGTAACAACTGTAAGGAACCAAGTGTTTACAATGACAGCACTCGTAACAACTGTAAGCAACCAAGTGTTTGCAATGACAGCACTCATAACAACTGTAAGCAACCAAGTGTTTGCAATGACAGCACTCATAACAACTGTAAGCAACCAAGTGTTTGCAATGACAGCACTCGTAACAACTGTAAGCAACCAAGTGTTTGCAATGACAGCACTCGTAACAACTGTAAGCAACCAAGTGTTTGCAGTGACAGCACTCATAACAACTGTAAGCAACCAAGTGTTGGCAGTGACAGCACTCATAACAACTGTAAGCAACCAAGTGTTGGCAGTGGCAGCACTCATAACAACTGTAAGCAACCAAGTGTTGGCAGTGGCAGCACTCATAACAACTGTAAGGAACCAAGTGTTGGTAGTGGCAGCACTCATAACAACTGTAAGCAACCCAAGTGTTGGCAGTGACAGCACTCATAACAACTGTAAGCAACCAAGTGTTGGCAGTGACAGCACTCATAACAACTGTAAGCAACCAAGTGTTGGCAGTGACAGCACTCATAACAACTGTAAGCAACCAAGTGTTGGCAGTGACAGCACTCATAACAACTGTAAGGAACCAAGTGTTGGTAGTGGCAGCACTCATAACAACTGTAAGCAACCCAAGTGTTGGCAGTGACAGCACTCATAACAACTGTAAGCAACCAAGTGTTTGCAATGACAGCACTCGTAACAACTGTAAGCAACCAAGTGAAGTGAGTGAGTTCTGCGCCAGTAGGCTGCTATGCATGTCTGCTCCTGTGTTTTTGTGTAATTTATGTGGTTTAAGTAGACATTGTGGCATAAAAGTTATACAGTTGTGTTTGTGGTAGTGTCCTCTTGACAGTGGTCAAAGTATTTTTGGATATTTTCGATATTTCTTGCAGTTTTAAAGCTTTTTCATATTCTCTACATTGTGAAAGATTGTGAAAGATTATTTTCACCACTCTTGATTTGATTTCACTCAGTCAGGCATATCAGAAATTGTACTGATTAAAAAGACTAATTACTCCTGTTGAATATAATTGTGACTATCCACTCACTAGCTCAGGCAATTTGCCATTACTACTTTAATTAAAACGTTATTGATCACTTACTCACAGGCAGTACTGGGGAATTCCCTCAGTGTCAAATAAGACTATAAATAGCCCTTGACATTATTGCAAAACAAACATGGATATGTCAATAATACGCAAGCTAGCCAATGTTTGCAATCGACTTCCCCACCACGTGTATCAGACAATCCAGTCTCTTGGCATTTTAAGTCAACATACTAAACGTGGAAAGCGCGCTGGCCGACTGCACAGGCAGTGGCACAATCTTCCTCCTGTGTCTCAGACTTCCGGAGAACAGTACATGTCCACAGCTACAGACATGGTTCTTCCGCCTCCTACTCCCCAGCCCTCTCACAGTGACTGTTCCAAAGGAATGAGGGTTGCAAGCTTTGTGCCTATGGCTCTCCCCATTATGGTCTGTGCTAGTGCCATTCTTGCTCCCAGTCTTCTACAGACAATGAACTTCACTTTACACTCACTGGAAGCTTGTAGAATCTTCCCATCCACTGGATTACCACCGCTTGGTGGCCAGGTGCCTCCACCTGGAATACAACCGCTTTGTGATCCCGTGCCGCCCCTTGGATTATCGCTGCTTGGTGGCCCTGTCCTGCCCCCTGGATTACTGCTGCTTGGTGGCCCCTTGCCACCCCCTGGATTATTGCTTAGTCGACCTGGATTTCCGCCGTTTGGTGGCTCCACACCACCTCAACTATCCTTTGTTGGCTCCAGGCGGCCTCTGTCATCTTCTGGTTGCTCCGTGCTGTCTCTGCCATCTCTGCCAAATCCTGGTGACTCCGTGCTGACTCAGCCGTCTCCTGGTGACTCCGCGCTGCCTCTGCCATCTCCTGGTGACTCCGTGCTGCCTCTGCCATCTCCTGGTGACTCCGTGTTGCCTCTGTCATCTCCTTGTAACTCCGTGCTGCCTCTGCCCTATCCTGGTGACTCTGTGCTGCTTCTGTCGTCTCCTGGTGACTCCATGCTGTCTCTGCCGTCTCCTGGTGGCTCCGTGCTGCCCTTTGGTGGCTTCGTGCTGCCTATGCCGTCACCTGGTGACTCCGTGCTGCCCCTGCCGTCTCCTGGTGGCTCAGTGCTGCCCCCTGGTGGCTCCGTGCTGCCTCTGCCGTCTCCTGGTGGCTCCATGCTGCCTTCTGGTGGCTCTGTGCTGCCTCTGCCATCTCATGGTGGCTCCGTGCTGACTCTGCCGTCTCCTGTTGGCTCCGTGCTGCCTCTGCCGTCTCCTAGTGGCTCCGTACTGCCTCTGCCATCTCATGGTGGCTCCGTACTGCCTCTGCCATCTCATGGTGGCTCCATGCTGACTCTGCCGTCTCCTGGTGGCTCTGTGATGCCTCTGCTAACTCCGAAATCTTCCTCTGGACTCTGTGATGATTTCCTTCTAATGAACGGTAAAGATAATACGTCAGGGGATCATCCCCTACCATTTAGTACATCTGACCTATCTTTTTCATCCCCAGATGTCTTTTCAGGTGTCGTGAACATTGACACAGCTCTGAACATGACGCAAATGACATGTGACAGTGGCACTGGACCTAAAGACACAAAATTAATTGTGTGCACGTTCAATGCTCAGTCAGTGCAAAGTGCCCAGCAGCGTCTAAAGAGAATAGCAATAAGTAATTTTATTCGTGACAATGATATTGACTTGATGTTCCTTACAGAGACATGGCTGCGTGCCCATGGCGATGAATTTCAGTGTAAAGAACTGTGCCCTGAGGGCTATGTTGTTCAGTCTTTACCTCGCGCTACCCGTGGAGGTGGCATCGTTGTTGTGTACCGTTCTTGTCTGCAGCGTTACATTGCTTTTGTTTCAACATTTGATTTTGAACATACTTCTGTGGAAATTTTACACATGCGTGTATCCTTTCCTCAGCATTGTGTACAAGCTCTTTGTGTGTACCGTCCTCCCCCAAATCAAAAAAACAAACTGACAGAGAAAATTTTTGTAGACCAACTTCTTGACTTCCTGGAGTACTGCAATCAGCTCCGTGGAACTCTCCTAATACTAGGTGACCTCAATGTACATTTTGACACTCCAATGAAAGCCTTGCCCGCAAAAGTCATTGACATTTTTGAACAGTTTGGCCTGGTACAGGCAGTTACTGAACCCACACATGCGCGTGGACACACTCTTGATGTGGCTGTTCACCGTCAGGGTGACAACGTCATCCATGCTGTAAAAGTGACTCATGTGCTGACTTCTGACCATTCCACCGTCCTGTGTTCCCTTAACATTCCTCTGCCTAAAGTTGTCCCAGAATACATTCAAGTCCGCAACCTACGGGCTATTGACTTTGAGAAATTTAAAGCAGATTTATGCGAATTCTTTACAACATGTCCTTTTCCTACTTGTGAGCAACTGAACTTGTTCATGCGCTCCCTCCTTGATAAGCATGCTCCCCTAAAACAGAGGAGGCTTCATGGTCACAAGTCAGCGCCCTGGTTTGCCTCCATTGCTCAGGAGCTCTTAGCCCTGAGGCGCGCAAGGCGCAAAGCTGAGCGCAAATGGCTCAAGACCAGATTAACTGTTGATAGACAGATTTTTGAAATTGCAAAGAATGCTGTCACGGTGCTCACTGACAGAGCAAAGCAAGATCATTTTTGTGAGAAAGTATCATCAGCTAAGTCACACAAAGAGTTGTTTAACATTGTCAATACAATGACGGGTAAGACGGGTCCTGCTGACCTTCCCACCTCCATTGAACCTGAAAAGCTTCCTGATGCTTTTGTACAATATTTTCAAAACAAAATTGCCAAAATTCGTCACAACCTTGACAGTACTGCAGTTGTCAGCCCACAGTCAGAAGTCGAACCATTCATGGGCATTCCATTTCTGTCTTTCACCCCAGTCTCTGAGACCGAAGTCGGTGATATTTTGAAGAAAATGCCACCCAAATCTTGTGAACGTGACCCTATTCCCACTAGTCTCCTTTTGCAACACATTGACACTGTATTGCCTGCAATTACAGAGATTGTGAATGAGTCACTATCCTCAGGCACTGTTCCGCAAGATCTTAAAACAGCAGTGGTTAGACCATTATTGAAAAAGTGTAACCTTGATCCAAATGAGCTTAAGAACTTTAGACCAATCTCAAATCTGCCTTTCTTAAGTAAGTTACTTGAAAGAGTTGTTTTGAAACAACTCCAAGTTCACCTTGCTTCAAACAGTTTGTGCAGTCCCTATCAGTCAGCCTATCGACAAGGTCATAGCACTGAGACAACATTGACATGCATGTTGAATGACATGTTAATTGATCTTGATGAAAATAAAGTGTCCATCCTCGCGCTCTTAGACTTGTCCGCTGCCTTCGACACCATAGATCATGAGATTCTTATTGCACGTTTGCAATCATGCTTTGGTATTGGAGGCACAGCTATACAGTGGTTCAGGTCTTACATTTCTGAAAGATTCCAATATGTTTCAGTGGGTGGTCTACGCTCAGAGTCTGTTTCTCTTGAATATGGTGTTCCACAAGGTTCTGTCTTGGGTCCCATCCTATTCACGTTGTACATAAAGCCACTGGCCGACCTCATTTCCCAGCACAATGTAAAGCAGCAGTCATTTGCAGATGACACTCAGTTGAAAGCCTCTGCAAAGCTGTGTGACCTGAGCATTGCAACTAAAAGCATTCAAAACTGTACTGCAGATGTTCGTGACTGGATGATGGTCAACAAACTTCAACTTAATCAAGACAAAACAGAAATTCTTCTTGCATCAAAATATAATGCCAAAAAGTACCTCCCTACCGAAATGCAGATTGGGGAGAATACGATAGCGTTTTCAGAGTGTGTCAGGAACTTGGGGGTGTTGTTCGATTCTTCTTTGTCAATGAAAAAACAAGTTTCTAAAGTATGTCAACTAGCTAACTATGAGCTACGTAGAATTTCAGGCATCCGCAGGTACCTCACCACTGATGCAACTAAGACTCTTGTAGTCTCTTTCGTGCTCTCGCGATTGGACTACGGAAATAGTCTACTTGCGGGAGCCCCAAGTTCCCTTACAAAGAAACTTCAAAAAGTTCAAAATTCAGCAGCACGCTTGATTTTAAGATCACAAAGACGCCAACATATTACCCCCCTTCTCAAAGAACTCCATTGGCTCAAAGTGTCTGCAAGGATACAATATAAGGTTGCATGCATGTGCTACAATGCACTATCGAACAACACCCCTCGGTATCTGTCAGACCTCCTCCAGATCTACACACCTTCAAGATCTCTCCGCTCTAGTAATGACACCATGAAACTAAAACCTCGAGCATTTACAAACAAATCATGTGGTGAGAGATCATTTTCTTTCCAAGGACCATTGATATGGAATAGCCTCCCAGCCGATGTACGCCATGCGACATCCTATAACTCCTTTAAGAAAATGTTGAAGACATACCTTTTTACTGCCACATACAATTAAAACGTTGTTTTTTTTTTTTTGTTTGTTTTTTTTTTTAAGCTGCTATTTGTGTGTGTGTGTCTGTGCAGTACACATGGTGTGTGTGGGTGTATGTGTGCGCTTTGATCTCTGTGAGGGAAAGCGCCTTATAAATAAATAAATAATAATAATAATAATAAGTGTTGGCAGTGACTGCACTCATAACAACTGTAAGCAACCAAGTGTTGGCAGTTACAGCACTCGTAACAACTGTAAGCAACCAAGTGTTTGCAATGACAGCACTCATAACAACTGTAAGCAACCAAGTGTTGGCAGTTACAGCACTCGTAACAACTGTAAGCAACCAAGTGTTTGCAATGACGGCACTCTGTAAGCAACCAAGTGTTGGCAGTTACAGCACTCGTAACAACTGTAAGCAACCAAGTGTTGGCAGTTACAGCACTCGTAACAACTGTAAGCAACCAAGTGTTGGCAGTGGCAGCACTCATAACAACTGTAAGCAACCAAGTGTTGGCAGTGACAGCACTCATAACAACTGTAAGAAACCAAGTGTTGGCAGTGACAGCACTCATAACAACTGTAAGCAACCAAGTGTTGGCAGTGACAGCACTCATAACTGTAAGGAACCAAGTGTTCGCAGTGACAGCACTCATAACAACTGTAAGCAACCCAGTGTTGGCAGTGACAGCACTCATAACAACTGTAAGGAACCAAGTGTTGGCAGTGACAGCACTCATAACAACTGTAAGAAACCAAGTGTTGGCAGTGACAGCACTCATAACAACTGTAAGCAACCAAGTGTTGGCAGTGACAGCACTCATAACAACTGTAAGCAACCAAGTGTTGGCAGTGGCAGCACTCATAACAACTGTATGCAACCAAGTGTTGGCAGTGACAGCACTCATAACAACTGTAAGGAACCAAGTGTTGGCAGTGACAGCACTCATAACAACTGTAAGGAACCAAGTGTTGGCAGTGACAGCACTCATAACAACTGTAAGGAACCAAGTGTTGGCAGTGACAGCACTCATAACAACTGTAAGGAACCAAGTGTTGGCAGTGACAGCACTCATAACAACTGTAAGGAACAAGGTGTTGGCAGTGACAGCACTCATAACAACTGTAAGAAACCAAGTGTTGGCAGAGACAGCACTCATAACAACTGTAAGAAACCAAGTGTTGGCAGTGACAGCACTCATAACAACTGTAAGCAACCAAGTGTTGGCAGTGACAGCACTCATAACAACTGTAAGGAACCAAGTGTTCGCAGTGACAGCACTCATAACAACTGTAAGGAACCAAGTGTTCGCAGTGGCAGCACTCATAACAACTGTAAGGAACCAAGTGTTGGCAGTGACAGCACTCATAACAACTGTAAGGAACCAAGTGTTGGCAGTGACAGCACTCATAACAACTGTAAGGAACCAAGTGTTGGCAGTGACAGCACTCATAACAACTGTAAGGAACCAAGTGTTGGCAGTGACAGCACTCATAACAACAGTACTGTAAGGAACCAAGTTTGGCAGTGGCAGCACTCATAACAACTGTAAGGAACCAAGTGTTCGCAGTGACAGCACTCATAACAACTGTAAGGAACCAAGTGTTGGCAGTGACAGCACTCATAACAACTGTAAGCAACCAAGTGTTGGCAGTGACAGCACTCATAACAACTGTAAGGAACCAAGTGTTCGCAGTGACAGCACTCATAACAACTGTAAGGAACCAAGTGTTCGCAGTGGCAGCACTCATAACAACTGTAAGGAACCAAGTGTTGGCAGTGACAGCACTCATAACAACTGTAAGGAACCAAGTGTTGGCAGTGACAGCACTCATAACAACTGTAAGGAACCAAGTGTTGGCAGTGGCAGCACTCATAACAACTGTAAGGAACCAAGTGTTGGCAGTGACAGCACTCATAACAACTGTAAGGAACCAAGTGTTGGCAGTGACAGCACTCATAACAACTGTAAGCAACCAAGTGTTGGCAGTGACAGCACTCATAACAACTGTAAGCAACCAAGTGTTGGCAGTGACAGCACTCATAACAACTGTAAGGAACCAAGTGTTGGCAGTGACAGCACT
>CM072521.1:9466632-9476632 GCA_036898135.1 Oncomelania hupensis | reverse complement strand
ATCCAAGTACTAACCCCGCTCGATGTTGCTTGGCAGGAAACATTGCTAGCATGTGCCCAGACCACTGCATTACTGCTCCACCCCATATAGGGGTAGGCTACTTCAACTCCTGCCCAATCAATCTGGCCGTCAGTCAGTCAGTCAGTCTTTATGATTGATTGATTGATTGTTGCTTTAGGTCCAGCGGACTCTTCCGAGCCAAATCAGGACCGGACAACCCCCAATCCGCATACAAGATCTGCCGAAACAACCCTAGTGGGAAAATTGAATGCCCTCCACCGGCCAGTCACTTTACAATAAAGACATCCCACGCAGGGGACGGCTGAGGCTTTACCCCAACTACTCGAACCCCCGGTTACAAAAACAAAATAGAATACAAACATCATAATAAATCATCAACAAAACACATACATATAAAATGCCTATAGTGCTAAATAATACAATCATAGGAAGCCCTAGTGACCACCCGGCAGAAAGCGTCCAACACTCCCAAGCTGATCCAACAGAGCTCATACACAAACAAGGAGTCTTGTCCAGGAAGAGTTTTCAAGAAAAAAGGTAGGTCATTGATCTAGCGAAGAAGAAGATAGTATAGCAGAGTGATAGGACAGAGCAGGAATGGGAAAGAGCAAATGAGGAAGACAGCGACAGTGGGAATTTAAAGCACTAAATTTCCAGAAAGTGGGGATACTATTTCTACTGAAACCCCCGGCACTCCAACAGGGGGGGGGGGGGGGGGGGGGGGGGGAACTGTTGCCGCAGTGAGTCAGTCATGCCTACAAAGGAGTCAGTCAGTCAGTCCACGATGATGATGATGATGATGATGATGATGATGATGATGATGATGATGATGATGATGATGATGATGATGATGATGATGATGATGATGATGACGACGACGACGACGACGATGATGATGATGATGATGATGATGATGATGATGATGATGATGATGATGATGATGATGATGATGACGATGATGAGGATGACGATGATGAGGATGACGATGATGATGATTATATTATATTATTTTTTTTATTTTACTACGCAGTGAGTGTCTGGAAATACATTTGAACGGCTTGATATCTTGTGTTCCTTCCAGTGACCTAGAGTTTGTTTAAGAATCAGAGGCTTATAAGTAATTAACACCTAGCAAAGCTATAAAAAGTCTCAACTTTCGAAAGCTACTCAACCCTTTTTTTGTTTGTTTGTTTAATTTTTTTTAATATATACTTTTAATTCAACGTCTATTCACTTATGTGATATTAGGGCCTTCTGCTATATAATTGTAAACGTGGTGGATGAACCCCTCTCTATAATACTAGTATGCTCAAATGGTTTTGTGTTATTTTAGTATCATCTACAAACGTTTGCAGTTCAAGATTCAAGATTCAAGATAACTTCTTGCCAAGTGAATAATACACAAGGAACAAGTTGTTGGTCTACTGTAGGTCCGGATGACTTCTTTACATGGGAAGGTTAGACAAAACGTGTGTTTAGAACACAAGTAGCAGGTGTCTCGCCTAAAAATACGGGATTGGAGTTTATTGATAGCATCATTGGATATAATCCTTTTAAGATGCTGTCTTCTGGGAAATTATAGGAAAGATTTGTCTCCCCTTCTCCGCTCTGTTGGCATTATTTTGTGCCATAGATAATAGATGATGTGTCATAGATAACAGATGATGTGCCATAGATAACAGATGATGTGCCATAGATAACAGATGATGTGTCATAGATAACAGATGATGTGTCATAGATAACAGATGATGTGCCATAGATAACAGATGATGTGTCATAGATAACAGATGATGTGTCATAGATAACAGATGATGTGTCATAGATAACAGATGATGTGCCATAGATAACAGATGGTGTGCGATAGATAACAGATGATGTGCCATAGATAACAGATGATGTGTCATAGATAACAGATGATGTGTCATAGATAACAGATGATGTGTCATAGATAACAGATGATGTGTCATAGATAACAGATGATGTGCCATAGATAACAGATGGTGTGCGATAGATAACAGATGATGTGCCATAGATAACAGATGATGTGTCATAGATAACAGATGATGTGTCATAGATAACAGATGATGTGCCATAGATAACAGATGATGTGTCATAGATAACAGATGATGTGTCATAGATAACAGATGATGTGTCATAGATAACAGATGATGTGTCATAGATAACAGATGGTGTGCGATAGATAACAGATGATGTGCCATAGATAACAGATGATGTGTCATAGATAACAGATGGTGTGCGATAGATAACAGATGATGTGCCATAGATAACAGATGGTGTGCGATAGATAACAGATGATGTGCCATAGATAACAGATGATGTGTCATAGATAACAGATGATGTGCCATAGATAACAGATGATGTGTCATAGATAACAGATGATGTGCCATAGATAACAGATGGTGTGCGATAGATAACAGATGATGTGCCATAGATAACAGATGATGTGTCATAGATAACAGATGATGTGCCATAGATAACATATGATTTGCCATAGATAACAGATGGTGTGCCTTAGATAACAGATGATGTGCCATAGATAACAGATGGTGTGCCATAGATAGCAGATGATGTGTCATAGATAACAGATGATGTGCCATAGATAACAGATGGTGTGCGATAGATAACAGATGATGTGCCATAGATAACATATGATTTGCCATAGATAACAGATGGTGTGCCTTAGATAACAGATGATGTGCCTTAGATAACAGATGATGTGCCATAGATAACAGATGATGTGCCATAGATAACAGATGATGTGCCATAGATAACAGATGGTGTGCCATAGATAACAGATGATGTGCCATAGATATAATGTTCGTCATTTATAAGGCGCCTTAGCCTAAGGATCAAGGCGCTGGCCGATACAGGATCTAACTCAAACCGTCCGAGACGCCCACCCGCAGCCTTTGGCGCATGGTATGACGCCCGGACAACTGAGCACAATCCTGGGCAGCCAGGGATGGGGGAGAAGGACCAAGTGCATGCTGGGTGTGTTCTTGTTACCGGCACTCACCCGTCTAGGACATGAGCGTCAGGATCTTTAAAGTCCGTTATGATGGAATGTATGCGACACACAGACTAGACCTCGGTTTATACTCTCATCCGAAGGAGTAGGAAAACAGGAGTAAAGTGTCTTTCCCAGGGAAACAACACAATGGCTCGGTCAGGGCTCGAACCCGGGACCTTCAGATCCTCAAGCCGAAGCACTACCATTAGACCACAGTGCCTCCCTGAAGCCGACGATAATCGATAGATAACAGATGATGTGACATAAATAACAGATGGCCATTTCGCTGTGCTCTCAGCTCGTCAGTCCATCTCAGTTGGGCTTGGTGAAGATCAAGGGACTTGTGTTTTCAAAGCATAAGGAGACGCCCGAATGATGTCCCCAGAAAAAGAAAAAAGCTCACATCGTCATGGCCACCAAGTCACAGAAAAAGAAAAAAGCTCACATCGTCATGCCCACCAAGTCACAGAAATTGGAAGGAAGCTAACTAAAGTAAACATGGGTAGGTTAGCCACAGCACAGGTGCTTGTATCTAGACAAGCGAGCGCCTATGACGCATCTCCATTGTATGTATAGAAGCCACTGCGGTGCAGCATGACTCCGGAACCGGGGATTTGATTGTGGGTACACGTGTGTGTGTGTGTGCGTTTGCGCGTGTATGTGCGGCGCGTGTGGGTGTGTGCGTGTGTGTGTTTTGCATGTGTGTATGTGTATGTGCGGGTGTATGAATGTGAGTGTAGGTGCGCGCACGCCAAAGTGTGCGTAGGTTTAAGAAGTTGTTCACTTAATCGATTTTCATAGGAAAATGTTATAGAAAGCCAATAAGTAAATAAGCCAATCAAACAGACAGTCATTTACTCAGTTAGTAATTCGATAGTTAATTATTAATTTAGTTAGTTATCTGTTTGATTAGTAACTTGGTTCGTTTGGTGCGTTCGCCAATCAGTCGGGGAACTCTTACAATAATTGACATTGTTGATGAGCTATAGTGTCGTGCATAAATAATTTTGTCATCAAGCGACACGCCTTAGTTTCTCTGTCTTTTTTTTTTAGTTGTAGTTGTTGTTGTGTTTTTTATTTATCAATAACATTTCTTGACTTGACTTGACTTAAAAATAAGTCAATATGCTGTAGACTACGCACATTGTATAAACTATGTATGCGAATCATGTCCGTGGCAGTCCGTCTGCCAGTCTGTCACTCTGCGTTGAAACCTGGTCTGTGCACACGTGCTTGATAGCCGTAAGGCGAAATTACTCCGACAAAGTTGCAAACGTTGCGCAACTTAAAGGGACACATTTTGACCACGACCCCTTCGACAGATACTTTTATCATTCTGATTGATTGATTGATTTATTGTTGCTTTAGGTCCAGCGGACTCTTCCGAGCCAAATCAGGACCGGACAACCCCCGATCCGCATAAAAGATCTGCCGAAACAACCCTAGTGGGAAAATTGAATGCCCTCCACCGGCCAGTCACTTTACAATAAAGACATCCCACGTGGGGGACGGCCGAGGGTTGACCTCAACTACGCGAACACCCCGGTTACAAAAACAAAATAGAATACAACCATCATTATAAATCATCAACAAAACACATACATATAAAATGCCTATAGTGCGAAATAATACAATCATAGGAAGCCCTAGTGACCACCCGGCAGAAAGCGTCCAACACTCCCAAGCTGATCCAACAGACCTCATACACAAACAAGGAGTCTTGTCCAGGAAGAGTTTTCAAGAAAAAAGGTAGGTCATTGATCTAGCGAAGAAGAAGAAAGTATAGCAGAGTGATAGGACAGATCAGGAATGGGAAGGAGTAAATGATGAAGACAGCGACAGTGGGAATTTAAAGCACTAAATTTCCAGAAAGTGGGGATACTATTTATACTGAAACCCCCGGCACTCCAACGGGGGGAACTGTTGCCGCAGTGAATTAGTCATGCCTACAAAGGCAAGACAGGTTTTCAACTGGGGCTTTCACTGTTCCCTTTATAGGTTAGAACAATCTACAGTGACAAGATTGCTCATGACCCCAAGAGGCACTTTTATCATTCACAGTGAATGTTGCCCGACTAAAACAAAGAAGCTTACCAAACAAAAAAAAAGTCTTTGTAAAGTTTTGTTATTTTTTAAAATCAATAAATTCCGTAATTTTTGTGCCTATTAATAGCATGCGCTAGCCGCTCCTCTTATACTAAAAATAGCATCCGCTAGCCGCTCCTCTTGTACTAAAAATAGCATCCGCTAGATGCTCCTCTTGTACTAAAAATAGCATCCGCTAGCCGCTCCTCTTGTACTAAAAATAGCATCCGCTAGCCGCCCCTCTTGTACTAAAAGTAGCATCCGCTAGCCGCTCCTCTTGTACTAAAAATAGCATCCGCTAGATGCTCCTCTTGTACTAAAAATAGCATCCGCTAGCCGCTCCTCTTGTACTAAAAATAGCATCCGCTAGCCGCTCCTCTTGTACTAAAAATAGCATCCGCTAGCCGCCCCTCTTGTACTAAAAGTAGCATCCGCTAGCCGCTCCTCTTGTACTAAAAGTAGCATCCGCTAGCCGCCCCTCTTGTACTAAAAGTAGCATCCGCTAGATGCTCCTCTTGTACTAAAAGTAGCATCCGCTAGATGCTCCTCTTGTACTAAAAGTAGCATCCGCTAGATGCTCCTCTTGTACTAAAAATAGCATCCGCTAGCCGCCCCTCTTGTACTAAAAGTAGCATCCGCTAGATGCTCCTCTTGTACTAAAAGTAGCATCCGCTAGATGCTCCTCTTGTACTAAAAGTAGCATCCGCTAGATGCTCCTCTTGTACTAAAAGTAGCATCCGCTAGCCGCCCCTCTTGTACTAAAAATAGCATCCGCTAGATGCTCCTCTTGTACTAAAAGTAGCATCCGCTAGATGCTCCTCTTGTACTAAAAGTAGCATCCGCTAGATGCTCCTCTTGTACTAAAAATAGCATCCGCTAGATGCTCCTCTTGTACTAAAAATAGCATCCGCTAGATGCTCCTCTTGTACTAAAAGTAGCATCCGCTAGATGCTCCTCTTGTACTAAAAATAGCATCCGCTAGATGCTCCTCTTGTACTAAAAGTAGCATCCGCTAGATGCTCCTCTTGTACTAAAAATAGCATCCGCTAGATGCTCCTCTTGTACTAAAAGTAGCATCCGCTAGATGCTCCTCTTGTACTAAAAATAGCATCCGCTAGATGCTCCTCTTGTACTAAAAGTAGCATCCGCTAGATGCTCCTCTTGTACTAAAAATAGCATCCGCTAGATGCTCCTCTTGTACTAAAAATAGCATCCGCTAGATGCTCCTCTTGTACTAAAAATAGCATCCGCTAGATGCTCCTCTTGTACTAAAAGTAGCATCCGCTAGATGCTCCTCTTGTACTAAAAGTAGTATCCGCTAGATGCTCCTCTTGTACTAAAAATAGCATCCGCTAGATGCTCCTCTTGTACTAAAAGTAGCATCCGCTAGATGCTCCTCTTGTACTAAAAATAGCATCCGTTAGATGCTCCTCTTGTACTAAAAGTAGCATCCGCTAGATGCTCCTCTTGTACTAAAAATAGCATCCGCTAGATGCTCCTCTTGTACTAAAAGTAGCATCCGCTAGATGCTCCTCTTGTACTAAAAGTAGCATCCGCTAGATGCTCCTCTTGTACTAAAAATAGCAGGTAAGAGGCAAACCATCCCTCCCCACCCCCTCCCCCACCTTTTTATTTTTATTTTTTAGTTGCTCCGTCACGTTTTTTCTTTTTAGGTTGATAGGCTACCATAGATAAGATAACAATTTTATTTTATTTTGCAAGGGTAAAAGAGTGAGCGATGGATGCGCTTTTTTACATCTTGCCCTTGGGGCTTTAACAATAACTATTAAATACAACTCAAAGTTATAACATTCACATCATGGAACAATAACAACTAAACACAGTCATCATTAGATAAAGTCATTTTCAAACAATTGAAATCAAATTAATGTTATTAATATCAATCAACAACTTTAACAATTAATTTGTATTTCATTTTTAATGTGTTTTAAGTGACGTGTTCTAAATGATGTAAATTTAGATGCTGGAGTGCGGAGATCTTCAGGAAAGTTATTCCATAAAGTGGAACTGGAATAAGCTAGACTAGTTTTGTAGAGATCAATTCTTGGAATTGGAACATTTAATGTTGTGGACGATCTGGTAGTTTGTCTTTTAAAAGAAGAAAGATAGGAAGGTGCATTACCAGAAAGGACCTTGTGCATGGAAGCACATTTAATACATTTTAGTCTGTCGGTAAGGGGTAGAATATTGATCAGTTTATAGTCATCTGGAGAGATTTTTTTGTTTAAGAATAACTTGTTTAATTGCACGTTTTGTGAATTCTAATTAAAGGCTTCATTGCATTGCCACCTTACTCCACACTACCCCAGACGCCAAAGAAGAGCTCTTGAAGCCACGTGGTTCCTTCATGAGTAGGGTCAAAGGGCCATGGTAATGGTGTACCGTTAAATAAGGGGAAATCACTCTGTCAGAAATGGAAAAATCATACTTGAGCGGCTGGGTTGAGCAAAGAAAGCCCAGTTTTTATCTTTATTTAATGTAATAGCAATGCCATTTTTTAGGTGGGGTGAGGGGCGGGGGGAACGGGGGCAGGGAGGGGCGAAGGGCAGGGGGAGTAAACCCATTTTCGTAAACCCATTCACGCCTTCGACGTGGGTCCTTTTAACAAATGGTTGTATTATAATTTACGGCCTAGCAGGAAATGAGGAAAAGGGAAGTCAAGTCCATAACGAAATGCAAATCATGCGATACCATCAGCGTTTAGTTTCAGTCAAATTCAACTGAACATGATTGTAGGCACACCGCGTGTCGGAGGACTTGCCGATATACAACGGAGAGGAACGTATGCCTCAGTTAGTCTCTGCAACCCGGTGTGCATTTGTTTCTTCCTTTAAAGGACCCCAATCGATGAATTTGTGTGCGTGTGTGTGTGTGTGGGTGTTTGTGTGTGTGTGTGAGATGGAGAGAGAGAGAGAGAGAGAGAGAGTTTTGCCAGAGAGTGACTCTCCCTGTTAACGGTACACCGATACGCTATACGATTTGCTAGATTACATATGCTTAGCGCTAGGAAGGTAGCTGGCGGTTGCAATTAATTGATACAAAACTACGGAATTTATTGATTTTAAAAAAACAAGACTACATCAACAACAACAACAACAACAACAACAACAACAACAACAACAACAACAACAACTATACTGTCGAAAGAGTTGTTGTTGTTGTGGTGGTGGTGTTGGTGGTGATTTTGTTTTGTGTTGTTACAAGCTATTTTTTAGTGGGGGTAACATTCACTGTGAATGTTAAACGGATCTGTTGAGAGGGCGTAATCAAACTGGGCTCCTTTAAAGTATTGTGATTTTAGTCATCATTGTGTGTGCGACTGGAGCAGTTAGGCGCATGATAGTATGTGACCATCTCACCCTCAGATAGGGGTCGTTGTGATTTTAGTCATCATGGTGAGAGTCATCACTGACACATGATGCTATTGTTTCACTGTGAGATCATTTAGATTGATGTGTGACTTTAGACCTCGTTTGTGACTGGGAGTCACTGACATCTTCGTCAGGGTATCAGCTGGGCTTGCTGAAAATCCAGTGACTTAACTTGAGTTTTCGAAGCATAAGAAGACACTTCAACGAAAGACATCTTCATGAGGGGAAGGTATCCAAATGTGGCTGGTTGGCAACAGAAACGAGCAGGAGCCCAACTAAACGAAACAAGCGTATGTTGCTAAGTAGATGCAGCAATAGTTTCCAACCAAACGTGAAATCCCGTCTGTTCTGTTCTTCTGTCAAGACGAGCGCGACAAGTTGATTTTTTTTTCGGTGTTTCTTCCAGGGGTAGCTAAACATTGACTTTTGGCTGTGAGCGATTTTTGCCAAGCCCTACGACTTAAGGGTAAGTGCACAGAAGAAGAAAACGCTATTGCGAAGGGTGGATAAAACAGTAACTCCTTGTTGAAATGTGATAATAATGACTTGTAAATGGTGTAGCATTTGCATGACACATGCATGGTTATCCTTACAGTGGTGTTGTTAGAAGAAGCTTTGTATAACGTTGGTGGTTTTCATTGGTCGATATTGTTGGAGAATTCTCTGGAGTTGCTTGTTTACTGTCGATCGAAGCTTCGCGATAAATGAAGATAGCTGAGAAAATTCTTGGCCTGTAAAGAAAGTTGAATGATATAAGACAGTGATGACGAAGTCTATTTTGATTGGTTGTAATGTGTCACGCTGGAACATTCTGACGTTATCTGGAGTCTAGAAAAACTATATAATTGATGCATTGTGTAGAGAAGACAAAAAAAAGTGAAAAGCGATTGAGCGATTGTATGCAGTTGTTGATGTACGCTGAATAAAGTTGGAAAACTTCAAAAAAATCCCTAAAGTGGTAGAACTTCATTGCTTGTCTCTGACTTCATTCCACAGATGATGACAGCAGTCCATAATGACTTGTCGCCTGACACTTCATCTTATATCCTTTTATGTGTGTGCGACTGGAGTTTAATTTTCCTGAATAACTGTCAACAATAATAACTTTCCTGAAGATCTCCGCACTCCAGCATCTAAATTTGCGTCATTTAGAGCACGTCACGTAAAACATAATAAAAAAAATTAAATACACATTAATTGCTAATGTTGTTGACTAATATATTAACACCATTAATTTGATTTCAATTGTTTGAAAATGGTTTTATCTAATGATGACTTTGTTTATTTGTTATTGTTCCAATGAGGTGAATGTTATAACTTTGAGTTGTATTTAATAGTTATTGTTAAAGCCCCAAGGGCACCCAGCGCTCACTCTTTTACCCTTGCAAAATAAAATTTTTAACTTATGTTATCTTATATCTGATATCATTTTATGTCTGATGTCCTTTTAGGTTTGATGTCCTTTTAGGTT
>CM072521.1:9436632-9464132 GCA_036898135.1 Oncomelania hupensis | reverse complement strand
CTGATTGTTTTTCCGGAAGAAAACGTGTGACTAACCAGACAAACCAAACTATGCTGTAATGTCAAACACAACAGAATATCGATGGTCCCACGTTCAGTTTAAAACAACGATGATGATGACGATGATGATGATGATGATGATGATGATGATGATGACGATGATGATGATGATGATGATGATGATGATGATGATGATGATGATGATGATGATGATGATAATAATAATAATAATAATAATAATAATAATAATAATAATAATAATAATAATAATAATAAAGATGATGAAGATGAGGATCATGAAGGTGATAACACTGACGACGACGATAATTATGATGAGGATGATGATGGTGACGTTGGTGATGAATATTATGGGTATATTGATTATTATTGTATTATGTCGATACTTTAAAAAAAATTGGTTCGTCTTCTACTGCACTCGCCATCATCGTCGCCATCGTCGCCATACTTATAATCAGTAGCAACGTCACCACATCATCACCATCACATCATCATCATCACAAACCACTACTCCACAATCTTCAGTGCCATCACGGCCAGTCGCGGCTTCAGAAAACGTCTACAACAGGTGCACCACCACTATCATCATCATTATCACACCCACCCTCATCATCACCATTCCCACCATCATCATCCTCATCCTCACCCCCCCCCCTCCCCACCATCATCATCACCATTCCCACCATCATTAAAGAAATGTTGTGTTTGTGTAACAGTGGGACCAGCGATAAACGGCGCACTGCGTGTGTAACACAGGGAGGAAGATAAACCATGGCAAGCAGCCAAACGGCTGAAGAGACAATCCAACGATTGAGGGCCGACTTCGCACGCACATGGACACAGTTGTTCCCGCAAACCCCTATCCCCCAAGTTCGAGCTCTATCTGCATTGAGACACTGCAGTGATCATGATTCTGGAAGCAGCGGACAGACAGAAAACGTAAAGAAATCATCACCTCCTAGTTCGACTTTCGCCCAGTGGTCGTCTACAGACACTGTGATTCAGCTGCAAAACGCGTTGAAAGCTAGCGACGAAAAGATCTCTCAGCTAAAAGAACAGTTAGCCAGAAAGAATTTTCTTCGAAATCACCTTGCACAGATCCTCCGTTGTTTGACCGGCCAGTCCGAGAATGAAGAAGGGCCGAAGGGTCAACTACAGCAGACGACAGTGAATGCATTACCTCCCTGTGCTGAATTACCTGCCCCTAGTTCAGTGCGTGACCCCAATGTTGTAAAAGCTGAGGTGGGAGCGGGGGAAAAAACGTCGAGTGCTAACGATAAGCGCTGTGCTGGAAACGAGTCAAGTGTTGGAGGCAAAAGCAACACTGGACAGAACTCAGTTTTACCTTCGACCTACGGCAGTGAAAGAACCAAGGGAGAGCAGCGTGAGATCCCTACACAAAGCGAGCAAACGACAGGTTTACTGTCTGTTTTATTACGTCGTCGGACTACCAAAGTTATTTCAAAGTCACCAACACAACCACAACAACAGCAGCAGCGGAGTCAGTGGTATACCGACAATGTTACAGGCGACTCGCTGTGTGGAAATGAAAATTGTGATCGCGACGAAAGTAAAAGCGAAGTATGTCAGGCTTCAAAGCGAAAATTGAGTGAAGGTTGCGTGACAGTGACACATCGCCAAGAACACACACCTACGTTCTGTCACGGATCATTTCATGCCCAACCAAGGTGCGTACAGCCAAACGTTAACGACAGCGCGGTGAACCTAAATACAGAAATTACTACCTCTGAATCTAAGGCTGAACGTAGGCCTACGTATGACCGTCAGCGTAGTAGCGACATAGCCACAACAACATCTGTGTCACCAAGAATAGGTTTGAGGCAGGTCAGTGGTGAAGTTTATCTAGACAGTGTCCCTTTAGGGCCTAACGGTGTTTCGTCCCTGCATAGTGCCGTTAGTGGGGCTCCCTACAATTACACACAAGGAACAAAACCGGATTACTATCATCAACAACAGCAACGCCATGCAGGAGACAGTGTAGTGACAAACAGCCAACATTTGAAAAGTGTAGTAATAGAAAACTGCCATTCGCTAACGCAGGTGTGCGCAGATAAAAATGTCGGTAGGGCTTCGTGTACACAGAGCGCACCGCTTCCGACTTCTTCATTAAAACCATCAACATCGGCGACAGCCACAGTCCAAGGTGAGAGGTCTAAATTTACCGACAATAACTTGCCAAACCCCGATAACGACCTAACCAGTCGGGCCACACAAACGAAAGAGGACAGTCCCTACGAAGCTAAGTACTCAGGTGTGTTCGACCAGCAGAACAGAAACAATAAGCCTCAACCACCCAGAAAGCCTACGCAAAGCGGAACAGTAATCGACTTGCTGATAAAACAGTGCAATTCTCTGGATAGCGGACTAAGCAGGAAAGGACAAGCAATCGCTCACCAAAGACCTACTACCAGCAACCTGCACAACAACGCTACTTCTGGCCTTTCTTGCAGCACTCAGACACTTCTTTCCTTTAGCGAAGTGAACAACGAGTGGGTATGGGGAGTGACCGTTACAGGTGAGAATACTGGAACCACCGCAGCCATGTTCTGGAACAAGCGAAAGTCCGGCGACAAGCGGCAGGACTCTCAGAGAGAGCGAGACAACAGTGGGGTGCTAGGTCAATGTTCCGACCCCCCTGACCTCCCCACAACCCGCCCCACGCGTGCTCCCCGCAGCACCCCGGCCCCCAACGTTCAGTATCTGCAGATGACCGATGGATTCGGTTTCGTACTGGGTGGTAGCAACCCGAAACCGCCACTACTGCCGCTAGCAAAGTCTGGGATGCCGGAACAGCTTTGCAGAGGTAGAGAAGCGCCGGTAGAAGACGATGATTTCGATGAAGATGAAAGCTACGACAACAACACCGCCACGTTACTGGTCAGAGAGGGCGTGTTTGGAGAGCGGAGGTCCGACAGTAGAGCTCAGATACCTGTGGCACGACGCAGGATGCAACACGTGGTGGACAACAGCAACCGATGGAGCAACCCCGTCATGACTCCCCCTTCTTTATCTCCAGAACAGCCTCGTAAACCAGTGTCTAGAGCGAGTTCCGATACGTCAGGACACAGCACAGAGTCGCAGAACTCGTCAGCATCGTCACCAGGAGGGGTGGGGGTGTCACCCAAAACATCCCCCAAACCGTTACCCCAACCTCGCAGGAAAGCACCGTCAGCACCTACTAAGCACAAAGCATCGTCCTCCGTGTTGTATTGCAGCCCTTCGGCATCAGCAGAAAGGTCGGAAGAAGCAAATCCCTCCTCCCGTGACAACAATGCTGCAACTTCCGTCGACGCCAGGGTAATAGGGCACGGCGCTCAGGGTGCGTCAGCCTACGAGGAGGGGGCTAAAACGAAAACACTCGTTGATACAGAAAGTAGGGCGAGCGAGAAAGGCGACAAGCAAGAGGATAGGCCCATTAGAAAAGAACGGCAGGAGGATACGGGAGACGGAAAGGAGGATAGTGGGACAGGAGAGAAGGGGGAAACAGATCCTGTAATGGAAGAAGGGGCGCCCCGTTTTGACGGAGAAAGAAACGTGAGTGCAGGGAATGAGTGTGGTGACAGTAGCGACTCTATTCACACGGGCGTCCTACTACCTCACGTCACCGCACTGCCAACAGCACCGCACGCGGAGGAAAGGTGCAGCAGCAGCGACAGCAGCGCTGCAACACATCAGGTGCAACCGCCAATCGGACAAGACGCGCATAACGTCGATACTTCATTTCTAAACAGCGCTGTCGTTGATTCAGCTAAATCACACAGTTCAACTACGATTACAACTAGCGGCAATACTAACGAGGAAGAGAATCAGACTAATGTAATTAAAGGCACAACCGCTGCCGAGAGGAAATCTCGTATTATAGTCCATCAACAGTCATACACCGACGACGATTTGTTAGAAGCGTTGGATACAGAGAGGACAAACAGCGTTACACAGATTTCAGGTTATATTTATCCCACTACCGAAAGAGACCCCAGCGCTGCCAGCGATTACGGCGTATTAGCGCAGTTGTGCCAGGCTAGTACATGGAGTGCAGTAGAACTATCACAGCGCTTGGCTGTCGCGGACGTCGATAAAAGCACTGTTCAAAGTGGTGAAGACGGAAAAAACAACGCTGATGAGAGTGAAGAAGTGGCAACAGCTGTAGCAGCAACAACAACGTCCAAGCCACTCTACGACCAACATTCAGCAGGGATGTTGAGGTTTCACCACGGACATAATTTGGGTTCGAAGCCAGACAGCAACAGCAGCGAAGTGCAGACTTTAGTGTATCGCAAGAAGGATGATTCTGCCTTATCCCCGTCAGTGTACAGCCACAATCAGGCCAGCGAGGACGCCATGCTAAGACACCTTGACCAAGTCATTCAAAGCCACGACGATATGAACGACAGCGATTCCGAACCCCCTACACATATCCCTGAACCTGACTACCCGACTGGTGAGGAAGAAGAGAGAGAGAAGAGTCACTGGACATTTGACAGTGAAAGCCAACATCAACGAACGTCCTTCCAAGAAACGGACTTAGACAGTGCAGCTGCGATGGACCTACAGCCAATGTTCAGAGAGAAGAGGGCACCTCCGCCGCCTCCTCCACCCAAACCCAAGAGACCCAGCGTGAACACCTACGAGAACTGGACCATCAACCGAGCGCTGACCCACCCCGTGGACTCCACCAGCGACGAAGACGAGGACGAGGACTATACAAACTCGTCGCCACGCGCAACGATAATCAGGACGTTGGGGTCATCACCCACTGGCAGCAAAGACTCGGGACTGTGTCTAGACGCTCAAACGCCGCCCTCCTCAGGCGGTCGTAGTGCTGACGGCGATGGTGATGACGATGCCGTGGTGATACGAGGGCATGTCGGTGTGCACGGAGACGCTCGTGCAAGTCGCGTGACTGATGGGAAATTCACGTGCTCCTTGGAGGAATTGAACGAGTTTCATGATGAGGATGAGTACGTCAACATCACGGACGTGCAATCGCAATTTTCCCAAGAGGGCGAGGATCAGGACGATAACACTTGTGAGTATTTATTTAATGTTGTTGTTGTTGGTGATACTGGTGGTGGTGGTAGGGATGTGGTGGTGATGGTACTTAACTAGTGGTGTTACTGATCAGATTGTGTTTGTGGTGATTGTCTTGTTGTTGCTGTTGTTATTGGTTTGGCTATTTGTTTAACTGTTGTTGGTGTTGATGTTGTTGTTAATGACCTTGTCTTCTCCTATTCCTTCTCCTCCTCATTCTTATTGTTGGGGATGATAAACATGATGTTGAACTACTGCTGATCATAAGGTTGTTGTTGTTTGTAGATTATAGTCACACGACACTTTCGCATATAGGTGACTACTGGACCGATTTATACTGACACCAGCGGGCCAGTTGTTGGTAAAGGGGAAAATAATATGATCACACGTTGACCAATCCGGGATTCGAACCAGCGACCTTTCGGTTACTAGCAAGACGCTCTTACCAACTGAGCTACCCGGCCCCGCTTATCATAAGGTGATAGGGGTTGTATTATTTATAGTAAATGATAGTTGATGACACATTGGCGAAGAGGTCCGTGTAGCATGTTGAACTCAATTTTAATGGTTATTGAAATTCGCCCATTAACTTTATAATGTAGAGAGGCGGTTTTAGCGAGCGGTTTCTGATATGAGTCATTAAGGCCGCGATTGCTGTAAGGATCTTAAAATTAAATCCGACATTTCCGTCCTTTTGATTGTCTGCTGTTTTTTTGCTTTCGATGAATAACATACTGCACTGTCACATTATATTAGTTCCCAAGCTATTGTATCAGCTCCATTTTATATACACATAGACTACAGTCAGCATACAGAGACATGTGTAACGCGGTACAGTCGTTGTGCTAGTAATACAAAAGTCAACAATCGTCTTTGATGTCTGCATTGTACAGGACAATTAAATCTCTATAATACAGTTGTCTGTAATATATACTTGTCACTTCGTAACGACTCATTTTGTAACGGCGATACTGTGTCGGTGTTCGTGTAAGTATAAAGATGATTGGAAGCCGAGAGTGACTATAATATAACATTAACGGTAGGATCTTGATAAAGGATCACACATGAAAAAAAGAGGTGTATTGTGAACAGCTTCATCCTCCCCCCCCCCCTTCTCCTCTTCCTCATGGTTAATTCAGTAATGTCTTCTTGATATACTTTTATCCTGTTTTACTGTTTACTGTTTATTGTTGTTATACTGTCCTTTGGCTTTATCGTCTTGTAGTTGTAACATAAATTTATATCTGGCACCACGTGTGAATTTCTCTTTGATTGAGATAAAAGTGATCGTATTCGTATTCTCCCTCTCTCGCTCTTTCTCGCTCTTTCTCTCTCTCACCTTATAGCAACTCAAGGAATAGCTTTGTATGTATCACACCCAGGTTAGATCTGTTTAAAACTAGCATTTCCTACTCTGGCGCATCGCTTTGGAACTCCCTGTCACAACATTTAAAATATGCAAACTCCCTGTCCTCGTTTAAGGCTGGTATGTCTGCCCTAATTCAGACTAGTTATAAAGTAAAAAGCCTAAACAAAATTTCGAAGACACGATTATGTATTCTTTCTTTCTCACATGTGTGAGTATATATGCCGCATATCTCATGTGCATTTGTATTGAGATACGTTGTACATTGTAGTACTTTTATTTCAATTTTGTGGGTATGATTGCTTGTGTGTATGCGTATGTTATCCTGATAGTATTCATACTACTTATTTGTAGTTCATGTGTGTTGTTACAATGTACTCACATCTATTATATATTTGCATGTGTTAAGGACTAGCTGGAAGAAAGGACCTCTGGACCTAAAGCTACTATCCTTATGTAATAAACGTTTTTCAGTTTCAGTTTCAGTTTCTCTCTCTCTCTCTCTCTCTCTCTCTCTCTCTCTCTCTCTCTCTCTCTCTCTCTCTCTCTCTCTCTCTCTCTCTCTCTCTCTGTTTCTCACGGTCTGTCTGTCTCTTTATGTCTCTCTCTCTGTCCCTCTCTGTCCCTGTCTGTAGGTCTCTTTATTTAATGTATTCACACATATTACTGTAATTTATATTCGTTCAATTCTATTCACGTATAATAGTATTATATATATACCGTGATACTTAACTCCGTTTTATTCAATCAGTTCCATTGAAAAAATACAAACTTATTTATCTTAATACTGACATAAGAAACTGTTTTTATGAAGTACATAAATACTACTACTACTACTACTACTACTACTACTACTACTACTACTACTACTACTACTACTACTAATAATAATAATAATAATAATAATAATAATTGGCATATATGTAAGGCGCCTACCCTGCGGATCTAGGCGCGCACACACCAACATTCATCTAATCATACATTCATGATACTAGACAGCATACAAATGCACGCACACACACAGACACACACAAAACAAGAATACTAAATGAAGATAGAAGGTAAATTATGCAAAGTGCTGCCGAAAGAGGAAAGTGTTCACGTTGCTTTTAAAACTTTGAATGCATGTGTGTGTGTGTGTGCGTGTGCGTGTGTGTGTGTGTTTGTGTTGTTTTATATATATATATATAGATAGATATATATAGATAGATATATATAGATATATAGATATATAGATTATATGTTTGTGAAAGTCTAAATTATGTTATAAATGAAAAGACTTTAGGTTAAAACAAAAAAACAACTGAAACTGATGTGCACGTTTATCATAGACCACACTCACGGATACCAAAACATTTAATGCATTCACGAATTAAACCCAAACATTATTATTGTGATGAAATATTCCCAGGCTAATACTTGTCAGGGCCTTCAAAAACTGACAAGCTAAAACAGTTTTCTTTACAATGTAGCTAGATTTTTTGTAGCATAGCTGGTCACCCCACCCAACCCCACCCCACACTACCCCTATCACCATAATCAACGTGATCTATTGTGGGGTTTTATTCTGTATTGTGTGTTGATTTACCTTCTAACGTAGGATGCAAGGTCACCCTCTGTATTAGCCACAAATAGGCCTAGAGAGTGTCGCACGTTCTGTTTACCAAGTGCTCTGCACTATAAATGGGGCTGTACTTTTTCTGACGCATGCTGTCAATGATTATAACGACTCTATCCTTAAATACTATAGAACAGCCTGTGATTCATATTTTTAAGAACCAGAATGTTAAGGATGTTTTCGTTTTTTAAAATTTAATAATTGATGAGGATTAATAGTAGTAGTAGTAGTAGTACTTAGTAGTACTTAGTAGTAGTAGTATTTTGTAAACATGTTTTTCATTTATTAAGTAATTTTTATTTATTTATTTATTTTTGAGGTGTGGTGTCAATGAGTTTACTTGTGAAATATCGCTGTTGTCTTATGAAAAGATAATTATTAGACACATCGTTGCGCGAAGTCAGCCATTTTGGATTGTTATGTAAGCAAACAACTGTGCCTACTACACACTATTTCGCGGCGCTGCTCTTTTTAAAATCAACCTTGATGATATTAACGGGCACATAATATAATGATCAAATTAATTTATCCCTTTATTATTTCAAAACGGTACTCTTGACAGAGGGTATTTGGTGTGGAGGAGAGGAATGGGAGTGTCTGTTGTTGTTTTTACTTCCGGCGGGACAACACTCATTGTGATTATGAAAAGGATCCGTGTCGTTAAAATGTGTTCTCTTGGGGCGTTTTAATGACGGCTCATTACGGAAGCCATTTTATTCTCTCGTCTTTTTCTCTTTAATCGTTGAGTATGTTTTATAACTTATAATAATTATGCATGCGCACTTGTTTGTTTGTTTGTTTGTTTGTTTGACGGCGTTGAGGAAGTCATTTGGAAGCGACAGGTCTCTCTTCTCCCCAAAGAAAATCTTAAGTAATTAACCTCAAGTTGCATGCAAAAATTCCATTCTTTATCAAACTAATAACAGACATGAAACTTTACTAAAGTGCTTTATAAGTGTTTGTTGTCGCGAGTTATGTGTATGAATTAAACTGCAGTTCATATACTAAGGACACCTTAGCGAGAACATAGAAATTTAAATGTGGAGATTCCCGAATGTTTTATCTCTGCGCCGTTTGGTCTTCCTGGTATGGTCGAACGAGACTTTATTTTAAAGTGGCGTAACAACGTGGTCCGACCTTGGGACTAGTAGCATGTGATACTGACACCTGAAATTGGACAAGGGCATTGTCTTTTTATTGGTGCCAGAAATATTCTTCTTTACTTCTTAATTTATTTTAATTAAAATTACTTTATTTTATTGTTTGTAGGGGAGAGGAGAGGGGGGGGGGGTTTGGCGGGGAAAGGAGAAGGGGGTTGAGTGCATGGTATACAGGTGTTTTATCCTGCATTCTCCACCTAACAGCTTTAACTTCGTGTTTGTGTTGGATAATCCTGAGCCTGGTACACTGTGCAAGAGTAGAAATCACAAGCTGACGTTGCCATGTAGCCATTCCTCTCCGTCTTTCTATCAGAAAGCTTTTCAAGTGGTGTACAAAAGGTTCCATATTACTTCAAATGTAATTTGCCTTGACCTCTGTACAAGCCATGGCGAAGTGTCAAGAATGTTAGGCAGGGCGCTGTGTGCGTTGCTTGCTTTGACTATACATACCAGATTTCAGTTTGCTACGCTGTCTCACGCTAATGTAATTTTATTTATTTATTTATTTAGGCCCTGGTGTTCGCGTAGTTGAGGTCAACCCTCAGCCGTCCCCCGCGTGGGATGTCTTTATTGTAAAGTGACTGGCACCCCTTGGGGTCATGAGCAATCTTGCCACTATAGATTGTTCTAACCTATAAAGGGTACAGTGAAAGCCCCAGTTGAAAACCTGTCTTGCCTTTGTAGGCATGACAAATTAACTGCGGCAACAGTTCCCCCCGTTGGAGTGCCGGGGGTTTCAGTATAAATAGTATCCCCACTTTCTGGAAATTTAGTGCTTTAAATTCCCACTGTCGCTGTCTTCCTCATTTGCTCTTTCCCATACCCGATCTGTCCTACCACTCTGCTATACTATCTTCTTCTTCGCTAGATCAATGACCTACCTTTTTTCTTGAAAACTCTTCCTGGACAAGACTCCTTGTTTGTGTATGAGGTCTGTTGGATCAGCTTGGGAGTGTTGGACGCTTTCTGCCGGGTGGTCACTAGGGCTTCCTATGAATGTACTATTTAGCACTATAGGCATTTTATATGTATGTTTTTTGTTGATGATTTATAATGATGTTTGTATTCTATTTTGTTTTTGTAATCGGGGAGTTCGCGTAGTTGAGGTCAACCCTCAGCCGTCCCTCGCGTGGGATGTCTTTATTGTAAAGTGACTGGCCGGTGGAGGGCATTCAATTTTCCCACTGGGGTTGTTTCAACAGATCTTTTATGCGGATCGGGGGTTGTCCGGTCCTGATTTGGCTCGGAAGAGTCCGCTGGACCTAAAGCAACAATAAATCAATCATAAAGTGACTGGCCGGTGGAGGGCATTCAATTTTCCCACTGGGGTTGTTTCAGCAGATCTTTTATGCGGATCGGGGGTTGTCCGGTCCTGATTTGGCTCGGAAGAGTCCGCTGGACCTAAAGCAACAATAAATCAATCAATCAATCAATTTAGGCCCTGGTCATATACATGCTTTTATATTATAATCAATCTTTCTTGTGTTTATAAGAAAACGTGTTTATTTAAATAGCGTTGAATTAAGAGAGTTCAATATAATACAATATAACAGAACGCAATACAGTACAGTACAATACAACACAATACAATATAATGTGGTGTACATAATAAAAACAGTCATAAGGAATAATAACGATAACGCACAAACAAAACAGGAAAACTCAGATTCATTGTACAAGTTTTAAAAATGCATTTTAGACAACAGAGCATTCGAATTGCTGCATGAAAACAATATACATACACATGTGCATACACACACATACACAAAACACATACACGCGCGCTTACATAATAAAATAATAGTGTTTGTGTATATACTGGTGTTTGAGCGAGCATGAGTTGCCTAAAATTGTGTATTAAATTAATAAACTTTAAATAAAACAAAGAACTGAACTGAACTTTAAAGTGCTCAGGAACCTTTCCGAAAGGTTTAATTGTTACAGATGTAGCCCTGAGAGAAATGCATTGCTATGTTATTTTTGTGTTTAACATTGAAAGAGCTTCTGACGCTAGGCGGGGGCCAAACAACGTTGAGAATTTCTTACTTAAGGGTTAGTCACTTGTTCCTTTGCTATCAAATAATTTTACTATAAACAGGGCAACTTTGTTGATTTTTTTTAGGGAACTTGTTTCTGATCATCGGAGAAACTTGTTGGGCTACTGGAATCAGAATGTTTATGTTGGTGTGAAGTGTCAGTGTGTAATTTGTGTGTGTGTGCGTGTGTGCCTGTGTGTATGTAAAGGATACATTCTGAGAGGCACGGTGGTCTAATGGTAATGCTTTGGCTTGCGGATCCGAAGGTCCCGGGTTCGAGCCCTGTCCGGGCCATTGTGTTGTGTCCCTGGGAAAGACACTTTACTCCCGTTTCCTACTCCTTCGGATGAGAGCATAAACCGAGGTCTAGTCTGTGTGTCGCATAAATTCCATCATAACGGACTTTAAAGATCCTGACGCTCATGTCCTAGACGAGTGAGTGCCTGTCATGAACTGGCTAGTTTTAACTCTGCCTATTACTATTAAGCCTTGTGTAGTCATTGTAACATTAGAGAGTTAAGGTATTACACAGCAGCAATTAAATTACACAGCAGGCCACACACAGCGAGCCAGCCACACCCAGCGTAGTGAGTCAGCACTTGAGCTTTGAATCTGACCGTTTTTAACCAATGAGCATCAGGCTAAGCAGTTGGAGCAGTTCTGACGGTGTCAAATCCTAGCGCAGTTTGAATCAGTCGTGTGTGAGACGAGGAAGAAGTAACATCTAAATAGCACAGCTAGAGAAATCTCTTCACTCATAGACCAGGAAGCAGGACTTAGGAATCTTAGAATTCTCTCAAGTCACAACGGGCCTGAACTTGTCAAACAGGTAAATGAACACCCTTCTGTTTCATCGTGATATATTTATATTATTGTTGAAATTATGTTTGAAGAATTTGCTATGCATAAATGTGAATTGTTAATCCGAATTTGCGTGACCATGTGGAAGAGCCGACCACGAGGCGAAACACGACCGGTTGCGCCGCCATGTTGCATACCATACGGAACCACTGTTGTTTAACTTGTATGTATGTTTGCAGACCAGTGGCTGTACCACTGAATGTTTATATTATTATTAATTCTGTATGTGTATAGTTAGCCACGATTTATATTTATGTATGTATAGGAATTTAGAGTGAGATTCCAGTGGACCCCGGAAGTAGCAGAATGTTCGTCGCTTATGTATAGAGATGTGGAGCTATCACTGAGGGCTACTTTGGCTTTCAGTGAGACGCTCTGCACAAACCGATTATTCAGGGTTGTGCAGAATTTCGTCTCTTATATTACAGACGAGCAGGCGAGCTATCCTGTGCGTCCCACTCCACAGAAACGACGAGTTGGTTGAGGAGCCTCTACCGCACAAGTCGGAAAGAGCTACCCGGAAAAACACCCTGTCAGACCCCACAGCGTGGCAAGGGAACCCAACTACACAACGACAAAGGTGTACCAGAAGCTACCTCACAGAAGGACTTCGACCGCACCATCAGAAAGTTAAGTGTAATCGCCGAAGGTGCACTTAAACTGATCAAAACAGGACCACAGTAGTCCAACTCTTCAGAAACTGTAAAACGGACCACAGTAGTCCAAATCTACATGAAAACTTATAGCAAGTGCCCGATGAAGATATAACAGCTGCCTAGACTATCAGCGATCGAACTATTAGTATTGACTGAGACATTTTAAGTTAGATTAGTACTTAGAGAATCTTGTATAGAGTAGAAGAAATAAATGTGTGATTTTAACTGTTATCAAGTGGCTGGACTACATATGATTCATAGCCGTGTGAAAGCTAGTGTGACAGTAATCTTTTACCATTTTTCTATCTATTTCTGTACCCCAACCTTAACACAGAACGAGCTAAACAAATAAATTTATTAAAGTAATTCATAGGGTGACTTACTAGCAGTTCCCACCGAATAAACGTGAGGGTCCATAATTCCATTGTGCAGAGCCCATAAACCCCACGTGACAGTGCCGGTAACAAGAACACACCCAGCATGCACTTGGTCCTTCTCCCCAATCCCTGGCTGGCCAGGATAGTGCTCAGTTGTCCGGGCGTCAGACCATGCGCCCAAAGGCTGCGGGTGGGCGTCTCGGGCGGTTTGAGTTAGATCCTGTATCGGCCAGCGCCTAGAGTCTGGTCAAGTACGGCGAGATAGATAGATATCAGTGCTTATAGGGTCCAGCGGACTGCCAAGAGCCGAATCAAGACCCTAAGTACGACGAGATAAGTGCGCTATAAAAATCCTCAATAATAATAATAATAATAATAATAATAATAATAATAATAATAATAATAATAATAATAATAATAATAATAAATAAAGGATAAGTGTGTCCTGCATGTCTGGTTTAAAGAACATACTCATAGAATGAAGGACGGTCGCTCAGGACTTTAGAGACGCGACAAAACATTAAACCCTGAGGTATAATACCAACCAACTGTCTTTTCCGCGATGCCCATACCGCTACAACGATTACGAGGAAAAGAGAGACACGGAGAGGGAAGTAGGATGGGGAGGAGAAGTCGAGGCCCCACCCAGAAGTCACAGCACCTAATAATATTCTAAGGTTAGTCAATAATCAAGATTCAAGATATATATTTATTGTCCCCAAGGGAATTTTAGTGTCTGCAGTTTACAGTAGTTTATCAATGTCAAGAGAAATGTTAAATCAAGGCAGCGAAAAAAACTTTACAAATTCAATGTATATATAATCTTTCCGAATCGAGGCATGTTTTCCAAGATGTCTTTAGGTGTCGTCCAGTCTTCACTATTAACAACAAAGTTTTATGGACAAGTATGACAATAGTCGTTACTTGCCTACTGTGATCCTATCCTTAACTCGAAGGTCGTTGGGGCACCACAGATGATCGTTTAACCAGCGTACTCCACCCCTTTTTCTATCTCTCTCTTCCTCGGCCTCCTTGCACCGTGCCTTGCAGGATGGTCTATGCAAGGCCTGATGCTCTGGTGACGTGGCCAAACCATCGGAGTTTCCGTTTCTTCACCACTGTGTGATGGTCAGTCTGGTGCACTTTGCTGTGTTTACTCTCTTCAAGGGGAGCCAGAAGGACATCGTCACGAGATCGTGGTCACTTCCGATTTTTTCTCCTGGAAAAGTGCGTGCCCTGCCAATGTTGATGCTTGATCTGAAGCGTTTCTTGACCATGATGTAGTCAATCTGGTTGTGATGCTCCCCCCTGGGATTATGCCCATCTGGATTTTTTGTGGAGACCAAGCGTGTCGGCCAGTATCAGACTGTTGTATCTGGCAAACTCCAAGAGGCTCAGTCTCGTTGTTGCAGTGGCGTCCACTGTGTCTCCCCAGTGGTGCGCATCATGGCCAACCTTGGCATTCCAGTCGCCTTCCACTATGACTAAGTCCTTCTTCGGGACTTGGTCAAGGACAGCCTGTAGATGTTCATAGAAATTCTCGACTTCGCTGTCGTCATAGTCTGATGTTGGAGCTGTTCTCAGACGGGTGGTAATGAGTCTACTGAAGACTGGGCGGCAACAAATGACAGTGGCTGGAATTTCTTTGTGGACCAAGAATCGAACGCTGTGTTCGTGTCTGTCACCTCTCCCGTTGAAATTAAGTTTGTGGCCTATGTCGGTCGTTGTTTCACATAGGTCTTTCCAGCGCAGTTCGCTGAAACCTAAAATGTTCCATCGATAGTGACATTCCAGGTTCCTATGACGATGTTGTCCTACTGTGATAGTAACTTACTATACTAGTTATAGTGTCATAGTTGATGTTGTTGTAACTTGTCATGGTAAGCTGTTAATCAATGGACTTCGCATCTTCCATACCTGCACAGTTCTCCACAATAAATAAAAATAATTTACTACAGGCATTGTCTGTAATGAAAAATGGACAGTTCAGCATTCAGCAACCAGGATTCTATTTGAAAGGATGTGAAGGTTTTACTACAGTGCCGGTCATCATTTTTATTGAAAAATTGTCACTATTTCCGCGTTCCGACTGTGTAAAACCTCCAGGTTGCTTCTTTTATTGGAAGGAGTTATTTATGCTTTATGGTGGAAAGAGTTACAGTGGCGCAAGTTTTAGTGGGGAAACACAGAGGCGGTTTTCAAGGAAGGGAGTCATAATTTACCACTTTTCTTTAGTGGCATGGTAAAGTTTTTGGTTTAAGTTCTCTAGGCCCGGTGGTGGGTTGAAGGAGAGAGGTGAATAGCGCTATTTCAAATGTTAGACCTCTGGGTACTAGTACTACCTTTACAGGAATATCGTTGAGGCTCGATGTTTTTTACACGAGGTTTGGTTAGATTTTTGAAGTAATCGGACTGGACCTTTGTAGCAAGCGTGAACAGGATCGTGTCAATACAAAGGAAATGGCCCAGATAGTAAATATTGATAACCTTGACCTAAGTTGACAGGCCACGGAGCACGCCACAGTTTTAGGTGTGCAATCTTTATTCATTACTGCCTCGTGGAGTATTCAGAATCTCTTTCATTTTGGGAGCATCGTCTTGTCTCTGCAAATATGTGTTTTACTGGGTAGCTGTACTTCGGTCTGTCTGTTTTAAAACGCAAGAGGAAAAGTGTAATCTTTGGCAACATTTACTCTGAGGGGGTGATAGTAGTTGTGTTTTTTTTCCCCTAATGGACACGTCTTTGGTTTACTTTCACTCCCCTCAGCGGACGTGCAGTCTTTATCAGGGGGATCATGCAGGGCGATACGCGATGAACGATTTCATCATATTTCTTCTTCTTCTTCTTCTTCTTCTTCTTCTTCTTCTTCTCTCTTTCTCTCTCTCTCTCTCTCTCTCTCTCTCTCTCTCTCTCTCTGTCTGTCTGTCTGTCTGTCTCTCTCTCTCTCTCTCTCTCTCTCTCTCTCTCTCTCTCTCTCTCTCTCTCTCTCAGTCTAAAACAAAAACACACTTTCTTTGCCCTTGTACTGTCTGTTTCTTAATCCCCGTATATCTTGTTGTATCTTGTTAATCCCTATCTCCGCCTACCCTCACCCCGTCATTTAGTAAATGTCATCTGTTCATGTTTTCCCGTCCAGCTATTAATTTAGCCTATATTTGTCGCCTTTCATCATCTGATACTATTTCACAACAATGCAGTAACTACTTCCTCGAAGCATGAAACTCCGTGCTCAACGAGAGAGACGGAGACAGACAGAGAGACAGAAACAGACAGACGTAAACATAGACAGACAGACAGACAGTCCTGGAGTGGAAGTGGGGGTTCGTACATGGCACGTAAAATGACAAGATCCGTCAATCAGTCAGTTCAGTCATTCATTGATTCACTTCTTTTTTTAAAATTGTTGCCGTCATGGCAGCGTGCTCACGTGAGTCATGCAAGTGTATAACAGGTAGTGCATTGATGTGCGACGCTGATGATAGGCTTGTAGCATGTTCAGGTAACGTTTTAGACCTGACACCTGGAGTCATTTGCCATGAACCCTCATTCAGAGCTTCAAAAGCTTCCTATGGCCTTATAATTTCGAGGGAAAAGAAATGTTTACAAACTCTCTCTCTCTCTCTCTCTCTCTCTCTCTCTCTCTCTCTCTCTCTCTCTCTCTCTCTCTCTCTCTCTCTCTCTCTCAAAAAAGACGTTTTATTTAAATTATATATATATTGGATGTGTAGGCCTATAACAACAACGTAATTAACTTTCTTTTTTAACAACAACAAAATATTAATAAAATAAAAAGTATATTATAATGTTTAGATAGAAGTGTCTTGAAACTCCTGACGAGTTCGGTTCGGTATTTTTAATTTTACTTCTCTTCACTAGAGATGATATTAAAAAATAAAATAAAAATAAAATTATAGCAATCTACCAACTGGTGATTTTAAAATTACATGAATAGCGTTAGCAATGTCTTGATATGAAATGCTTTCCTTTGACTGGTCATAGTTTTTGATAATTTATAGTAAACAATCAAAATAATGTTGAATCTTTGAAATGCTGTACTGTACTTTGCCTTCGGTAGACATAAAACATTATATTTATTTACGTGTGGGCAGAAGTCATGAAACATTTTAAACCAACATTTTCGTATTTATTTTCAAGGCTTCCTCGGGGTAAAACGAGCATAAAATGAATCATCTATGTAATGTTTTAAGGGCGTGCCTCGTATTTTAGCAAACGAAGGTGACTAGTTTAGTACACTTGCACTCGCCAGTAGACAGAACTGCCTAAAGGCACTGGATAAAATAAACACAACGGTTAATAGTAGTGTGTTGGTAAAAATATTATCCCATTGGTAGTAATTTGAAGGTATGTTGTAAACCTATTGGTAGTAACTTGAAGGTATGTTGTAGACCTATTGATAGTACTTTGAAGGTTTGTTGGCTACTCTCTTGGTAAATACGTTTACAGAGGATCTGATGTTACTCGCGGATCACAGATCACATACTTAGAGATATATATATATATATATATATATATATATATATATATATATATATATATATATATATATATATATATATATATATATATATATATATATATATATATTTAATTAGCCTCTAACTGCAGACTCGGTGGCGCGCCAGATGATCTCTGGATGAGATTAATTGCTTTTTATTCGTTTCTCTGAGCAGAGGTGGTCACTTTTTAGTTTATTAATATTTTGTTGTTGTTAAAAAAGAAGGTTAATTACGTTGTTGTTATAGGCCTATACATCCAACGTGGTTGAGATTAGATGAAACTTTCTTACTTGAGAGAGGGAGCAGGTCTTATCTGGTCTCAGCTGCGCTATTAGTGGGCTGCCTAGACATTTTTTGGCCATGTGGATATTCGCTAAAGTGGAAAACTGTCAACATTCCATTAGTAAGTACTGTATTTGAGACCTGCATTTGTAAACGAGGCGGGATTACGTTGTAGTGTGGCACCATCAGTGTACTGTGCTTACATTAGCTCACTTCAAGGGTTAAAAATATAGGAATATGTTTGAGTGTGCGTTTCAAATTCGATTCATTTGAAAAATTCAGATGAGGAGGAGAGCATTGCTTTTTTATTTTTATTTTTTTATTTTTAGGAAACTCCAATTTGTGGGGAGTCTGTGCAACTTTCAGGTGAGGAAACGGTTTGGAGATGGTGTTGTTGTTGTTTGTGATAGTGGTGAGGATGATGGGGAATGATGATGCTGCTGCTGATGGTGATGATGATTTTGTTAAGTGCACAGCTCCACGCAGGCAGCGTGCTCAGGGGGCAACAACAAACAATTTTGTTTAAAGTGTAGACATTGTATGTCTGCGTGTGTGGGTGGGAGTGTGTGTGTGAGAGAGTGAGAGAGGAAGAGAATGTGCGTGAAGGGAGGGAAGGGAGTGTACTTTGAATCCTACTTCTCCACACTTAAAGTTCGTTGCATTTATGTATTATGTAAAATATGCAAGCTGCAATAAAGCAAAACAATCCGCTGGACCCTATAAACAATGACAAACTAAAATAAAGCAGAAACAGTATCATACATAGTTCATTAGTACTGTGAACTGTGATTTTGTCTTCTTTTAGTTCTTTTGCTTCTTCTGTAGCTGTGAATGTTTCTTCCTCTCCACCTCTCCTTCAACCCTCATTTCCTGTCTGCATCTTGTATAAACTAAGCCTGTTGCTCTTCAAAGGCAGTTACACTAGTAGAGTATCCTAGTCCACAAGCAGCCTCCTCACGTCCTAAAGCCTAGTCAAGCAAGAAGATTTCAAATTTCCGATGTGAGCGCAGCAGGCAACGGTCAAAAGTTTTGTATGAAACACAGTGGTAGGCCCGGTCATGAAAATGCCATCTTTGGCGAGTTCACGCAGCGTGGCCGAGTGAGTACCTCTCACACCTAGTGGCGAAGTTGGGTTATAGTTGAAGTGGAAACTTTTAATCGGATAAAGGAAAGGCATAGCCTAATAATCTTACAACTGTGTCTTTTCAAGTTCAACAACATTAACAATGACACTAATTCCTTTTAAGGTAATACTCTATTCTATCCTATTCTATTCCGTAACTCAAAGGTCGTTGGGGCACCACAGATGATCGTTTAACCAGCGTACTCCATCTTTCTATGTCCTCAGCAACCCTTATGGCTTCGCTCAGTGTCAAGCTAGTCCATTCTCGAATGTTGTCCTCCCACCTCTTTTTCTGTCTCCCTCTTCTTCTGCCTCCTTGCACCGTGCCTTGCAGGATGGTCTTTGCAAGGACTGATGCTCTTGTGATGTGGCCATACTATCGGAATTTCGGTTTCTTCACGATTGTGAGCATGTCATCGTGTTGTCCAATGGCTTGTGTGATGGTCTGTAGGACTTCGTTGTTTCTGATGTGCTGGGTATAGGAAATGCCCAGAAGTCCTCTGTAGCACCTCATCTCCATGCTTTGTTTTCTTCGTTGTATATCTGCTGTGAAGGTCCATGTTTTGCAAGCATATAGTAAGATGGAGATGACAAGGAAGTGCAGCAGCCTTATCTTGGAATGTAGACTGGTGTTCCTGTCTTTTCAAATGGGCTTCAACCTTGTCAGGGCCGCAGTTGTTTGTGCGATCCTGGAGAGAATTTCCTGTCGGGACTAATTGTCTGATACAATAGCTCCTAAATATTTGAAGCTATGCACTGTATTGAGGGACTGGCCTTGGACTTTGATGTCCATGTTGATGCCATTCGTGTTGTTGGTCATCATTTGGTCTTCTCTGCACTTATTTCCATTCCATAGGCTCTGGAGGTGGTGTCAAGTCTCTGTACCAGCTGTTAAGACCTTCTTTCTCTCCAGCCAATCCGTCAATGTCATCCGCAAAACGGAGGTTGGAGATTGCTCTACGCCCTATGCTGACTGTGCCTTCGTGATTTGCAAGGGCATCTGACATGATGCGCTCTAGGCAGATGATGAAGAGTGTTGGAGAGAGTAGGCATCCTCAACGCACACCGATTGTTGTTCTGAACCAGTTCCTGATGGCGCTGTTGTGGAGGACTGCACTGGTAGCCTTGCCATACATGCTTTTGATGACTTCAATAATTTTAGGGTTTAATGTTTTATACTCTCATGGTTGCCCACAGAGCTGCATGCCAGACTCGATCAAACGCTTTGTTGAAGTCTACAAACACATGACATGATGTTTTTGAGTTAATAAAGATGTGTTGTGTTGTGTTGTAGTGGTGTGTTGTGTAGTTTAGGGTAGTGAAGTGTAAATCAATGCTAGTACAGGCATGACTATTAAAAACAACACGACTTTTGTACTACCCTAACTGTTCCGTCTGCTGATGGTGACAAAATAACCACAAATATTTTCATGATGATCAGGATGAGAAGAATAATAATACTAATAATAATAAAACGATTAATATAGCGCACAATTCTTTCGGTTTTGACGATTCGTGGCTCCTTCCTAGCAAATGTTGGTAGCTTTATATATTCTTTGGTATCATATCCTGTATAAGATCATGTTATATGAAAATGAATCAGTGCAAACCAGAATAGCCACCTCCACCACCCCCTACCCCTAACCTACGTGTGGGCGGATAGAGAGGGGATATATAGGGATGGAGGGTGGTGGAGCTCCAACCACTGCGCTATCCGACACCCCACAACTGCACAACTGAACAGAAGAAAAAAACCCGCCTATCACTGTCCACAACCCTAAGTTCTGAGAAAATTGATTAGCCGGCTCCACTACCATTTAGGGCATACAAAACAGTAATAGTCGCGGGTTGTTCCTCTTGCTTAAGTTACTAAGCTTTGTCATAGCAGTGCCTGGGTTATCAGTCTGAAATAGCATACGCACCCAAAATGCCAATTGACCATTTTAAGTCCATTAGGGTGCTGTTTCCGGACATGACTGGACATGCATGATGTTAGCATCAACATAGGCATTCTCCCGCTTACTCAGGCAGGCCGGCGGAACTGGACGGAAACCGACTTTTGTAATGGCGTGTAAAAGTGCCTCAGGATCATATATTTTAGCCTGACATAATATCTTTTTCAAATGCACAACCGGTTTTTCCCCAGCGGGGGAAAAATAGTCAGATTAAGCCAAAAAGGAGGTTTTGAAATAAATTGATAATTTGATGTGTTTACTTTATATGCCCAAGGTTTATTCTAAAAATAATGGTGTTTTAAAACAAACATTCGATTTCGATTTCCGTCTCCTAATTGCGACTGGCCTTTTACACACACCATGCACATGTTTGAGCGATAGATATGTGTGTGTTGTGTGTTTGAGGAAGTGGGTGAAACATGGGAACGTGTATGTTGGTCACAGGTCGATGCGCCGTGAGTTTGATTTAGGTATAAGGCGTGTGTAACATCTTTAATTTTGAATTATTATTATTATTATTATTATTATTATTATTATTATTATTATTATTATTATTATTATTATTATTATTATTATTATTATTATTATTATTTTTATTATTATTATTATTATTATTATTATTATTATTATATAACACCGCAGCGAAAGCGTTTATAGGAGTTGCAGTTGTTTGTTTACATAACAAAGAAGAGACGACTAACACTGCTTAGCGGTCGGTTTGAGCAAACATGATATCCCATTATATGATCTTTTACTTGAGCAACGCTAGTAACACTGATAGTGACAAATAAACCAACTACCATCTCTGATAACGCTGGTCCTATTAAGGTAACGTCAAAGTCACTGTCACTGAGGCAGACCAGAATTATTCTACAGTAGTAATGGTCGCGCACCTCACCTGCGAGTAGGATGGTGCGTCATCATAGTAACGGATACTTTCCTTCCGTTTAGTTTGTTATCCATCCAGGTAACTGGGCGACCATGATTCACTTTATTAATTAGAGGGAGAGAGAGGGAGAGAGAGAGAGAGAGAGAGAGAGAGAGAGAAGTTCTGGTATTATTTTCTTCATTAGAAATACTTAATGACTTTGTTTAGACTCTGAATGGAGAATAGGACATCTCTTCTGCGAAATCTTAACTATACAGAGCATAGTCTATGTTTGCGAAACATGGACCCTCACAGCAGATCTCCAACGAAGAATACAAAGCATGGAGATGAGGTGCTACAGAAGACTTCTTGGCATTTCCTATACCCAGCACATCACCAACGACGAAGTCCGACAGACCATCACACAAGCCATTGGACAACACGACGACCTGCTCACAATGGTGAAAAAACGTAAACTCCGATGGTATGGCCAGATTACCAGATCATCAGGTCTTGCAAAGACCATCCCGCAAGGACCATCCCGCAAGGCACAGTACAAGGAGGTAGAAGAAGAGGGAGACCGAAAAAAAGGTGGGAGGACAACATTCGAGAATGGACTGGTTTGACACTGAGCGAAACAATCAGGGTTGCTGAGGACAGGGAAAGATGGAGTACGCTGGTTAAACGATCATCTGTGGTGCCCCTACGACCTCCGAGTTATGGGATAGGATAGGATAGGGATAGGACATAGTCTATAGAATGGAGGTAGGAACGGTACTGTTGTACAGTATGGTTGAAAAGTTATTCCCTATTGGAAATTGCTTAAATTATTGAGGATTTGGGGATTTACGGATTTGAGGCTATAACGTTTGTAACTGGGACTGCATTTGCACCAATCAAACTATATTGTGATCCTTACAGCAGTAGAATGTAACAACTTATCTCCAATGTAATCTCACAGTGTCGAGACCCGCTCACAATGGCCCGGCGCATAACACTCGGTCTTAAGATGTTTTCTCATCTCTACGTCAGATCAGTCGAGCGCGACGTGCCCCACATGAGCTGCTCTGGTCATTGTAAGATGAAATCAGACACCAATGAAATTCTACCACTGCATGCAATGATCACAATACGTTTTGGTTTGGTTTATGCAAATGTAGTTCTAGTTACTAACCGTTATCAGCTGTTTTAAATAGGGAGTAACTTTTTAACTACCATGCACACTGCAGTGAAGCAAACAGAAACTGGATTAGCCACGAAGATTATTAAGAAATACGTTTTGAAGTACACTGGCTCATTCGTGAAAATACAGTAAGATTTCTATTCTGGGATTTCCTCTCTAGAAAACAAAGAAGACAAAGATAATATTGTACAGAAATTAGGTGAGAGAGAGAGAGAGAGAGAGAGAGAGAGAGAGAGAGAGAGAGAGAGAGAGAAGAGTGTAAATAGTTCTTATTGGGCACTTTTCCAGTTCAAAAGCTGCTCAGTGCGCTGGCCAATTACAGGTTTAAACTCAAGCCGCCCGAGGCGCCTACTAGTAGCCTTTGGGCTCATCCTCTGACGCCCAGACAGGTCAGCACAACCCTGGGAGGCCGGGTAGTGGGGAGAAAAGATCTATTGCTTGGTGGTTGTATTTGTGCAGCCGAAAGTGTAGAAAAGTCTACCGTTATGTACTATCATCATGCTACCACCAGCTACAGGATTGAAACGGGAGTGCAACACTTTGATAGTGATTGTAAAGGATAATGTTAAGTGGAAGCTATCAATTGCGTAGGGTGGGTGGGTTATTTACGAGTTGTACAGTAGATGTAACATAAATGGGTCATAGGAAGTGCAGAGGAAATAAAGGCGCAGACAACACAAGAGAAACATTTTGTTTGCGTGTGTGTGGGTGTATGTGTGTGTGTTTGTGTGTGTGTGTGTGTGTGTGTGTGTACAGAAAATAACATTAAAAAGAAGATCATGGAAGAAGCGATTGAAAAGTGCAGTGTGTGTGTACAGAAAATAACATTAAAAAGAAGATCATGGAAGAAGCGATTGAAAAGTGCAGTGTTACTGTTAATCATGATTGTTTTTTCTTTCTTCAGAACGTTTTCATTCATATTAAGGTAACAGTGTTATGCTGCATCAGAAAGTACATTATTAGCACACATGTTAGTCATGATTTTAATTCATTCTTAATTATTTTTATATTTATGTTATATTAGTCCTTGATGACGCATGTTAGTCATGATTATAATTCAGTCTTAATTAATTTTATATTGGTGTAAATATTAGCCCTTGGCGTCTTCTATTTTGTACTGGGCCAGTATTTCTACACTTGAAAAAGTGGTTTTTTTAATAAACCGAAGTTGTATGATTTTATGTGGAAAGTTATGCATGTTTTGTTTGTTTGTATTTGTTCCTGAAAAAAGCGAGGTGTTGTTTTAGTCATTTTAACGTGAATGAGAATGTTGCCTGTCTATGGTAAGTTAAGTGTGCAAGCCATCAAGAAGCACAAACCAAAAAGGCACTGCTTTTTATTTAAAACACGTAATACTTATATAAGATGTAGAATTCAATTCAATTCAGTTCAATTCAATTCAACAAATTTCTATTACTATCAAATGAATGGTTTACAGCTATTTGTGTCGTATTTTTAAAAAAAAAGTTTTTTTTCAGACCACAAAATGGCTGTTGGTTGCTCCCGAGTAGCGTCCCCTTGTTGGCTTACCTGGCTAGTTATTTATTTATTTATCAACCTTTCTATTTATCCATGTATTCATTCGTTTTTATATAGCCGTTTTACAGCTCTATAGCTGCTCAAGGCGCTTGCCGATACAGGATCTTACTCAAGTTGCCCGAACTGGTCAGACGACCAGACAGCTGAGCACCCATCCTAGGCGACCGGGTAAGAGGGGAATGGGGGAGGGGAGACAGAGAGAAAGAGAAATGAGAGAAGGAACTTCGTGCTTGCGGCTATATTTGTGTAGCCGGCACTCACCCGTCTAGGGAATGAGCGTCAAGATCTTTAAAATCTGTGCAATGGAATGCATACGTGCACAGACTAAACCTCGGTTTATACTCTAATCCCTCTTAGCGAAACGCTTCATTGGGAACAGTGAATTATTAGTCTTTTCTACGGGTATAGAGAATCTAGTGTCTAAGGAAATAGTTATTTCTAGGTTGAGCCCCCATTTAGCTAACCATTGTGAAATGTCCCTCTTTGTCCCTAGCTCATGTTGTACAGCGAAGGCACATGACAATAAGAGTCTAGGTTCAATTAAACAGGTCACTGTTTGAAGTCTGAGGTATATGCATCTACGATGATTCGTTTATTTTTAACTCTTACTGTAAGGGGTGAGGTATTGAGAAGAACGTGAACTCGTGATTCATTTGCATTCTGTTATGCAGTATTCTGTAAATATTTTCATCAATATTCACTTGGGTCTAGGTTCCTTGAAATGGGGTTTAGTATTGTTCAAAGGGTTAATGAATTTTCATTGTTCAGCTTTCTTTAAAATGCAAAAGACTCATGAAACACTTAACTGTAATTTGACTGAATACATTCTGTATACTTTTATTTATTCTATTTATTTAATCATTCCTATTAAACGCTTTTCCAGCACAAGAGCTGATCAAGGGCGCTAACTCAAGCTGCACGAATGTTCTGTATTCTGTAAAACACAACACAGTTCTTTTATTGCCACAAACCTCCTCCTCCTCCTTTTCCTTCCCCCATTGCTCCATCATTCCTCCCCTCTCACCACCCCCGTGATAAGTATAAATAGCAAAGTTTTAACTACTTCATAGAAAATGCATCGTTTTGATCAATGTTGGTTTGGTTTGGAATATTTTCAGGCACAACAACGCAAAAGGCGTTGATCTGTAGTAGGTTACCCCCGTAATTAAAAAAATCTGTTTGAAACAAAAATTACCACAAAGCTCGTATCGAGAACCCTGAAAGTGGAGGAGAAAGTTAATTAGTACAATATGTACAGGTAGAAAAGAGGAATATTGTCATTTTCTTGGTCTAATCGTAAGCCTATCTATCTTCCAAACACATCACTACTAATCTTCTTCCAGTTCCAGCTTGGTTACTCTTCATGCTCTGTCTTGTAACAGCACACAACATGACATTTTGGCAGGCAAACTGTAGTTTCAGGCTGTTGAGATAGTCTTGTGGTGGCGCATGAGCCAAGTTTTCTGCGTCTTACCAGCCCCGCGACCACTGAAGACGCTTCCAGAGAAGAAACAGCTGTCTGGTCAGGATGACTAACAAACACAATTGAGACTTTATTTTTTCAAAACTGTATAGTGCACACTAGTAAGAGAGTGGCACTCTGAAAGTAATAGTTTTGAATGCTGCAGGAAATCTTCAACTTTACACTACAGACGCTCTGCCTAAAACTTTATTATAGGTTTGGATCTTTCGGTTGACATTTAAACACCTATTGTTCTCCTTTTACACGTTATCTTACAGAAACGGTCTTTTCGACCAAACTTGGCATGTTTGACACTGTGACATTAGCGATCCCAGTATTCAGTCTATTACTATTAGGTCAGCGATTTTAATTCGGGCAATCGTTCTCGGTCACCATACCTTATCTTGGCCAAGCTTGCGTTCCGATGTTCTATAAGGAGTTCCGTAAACAGGTCTTTTCTGGAGAAAGGAAGCATTTATATTTTCAAAAAATAACCAATCCTACCCAGTACCGGATGCCTACCTCGGTGCCAATGTTTATCTCGTACTATTAAAGATCAACTTTAAAGACTATGATTTGTACTGGGCCAAGCTTGGATATCACCTATCCTCCAGTGTTCCGTGAACAGGACTGTTTTCGAGAAAGTTGTAGTTTCGTTTCTCAAACAATAGCGTAAAGGAGTGACCTTTCGAATTTTTAATGTTTGCTATTGTCAGCACGACGCCGCCGCAATATCACTATTACTTGTCCTGGAACTTTGAAGAGTTGCAATTTTGGGGGCAAGATAGCGTCGGTGTTTATCATGGACATGGTTACACAGCACAGACACACCTGTACGTACACACACCTGCGCGTATTCCACACCCACCCTCCCCCCACACACTCACACTCCAACTATGCACGCACACACACCTCTGCTGGGGAGAGGGTTTACAATAACAACTCGAATCGAATTGAACCGATTAAACTATGTACAGAAAACAGCATGACATGGTTACAATATCAGCACATTGTCAATAATATTAACAATGTCTTTATTTTTTATTCGAATTTGATCGATCATCCGACCAAAATCGAGAGAGAGAGAGAGAGAGAGAGAGAGAGAGAGAGAGAGAGAGAGAGAGATGTGTGTGATTTCCTGTTTATTGTTAAAGGTCAATTTTTCATTAAGTTAATTTGTTTAAGGGACAGATGGGAAGATTAGACTTTTTAATAAGTTAAAGAATATGAATCCATAAGGAAAATAAGGTTTCAAAGGTTCTTTTCCACGAGATCGCGCACACACAAACACACACACATGCACGCTCGCATGCACACAAATACATGTACACACGCACGGTATATATTCGCTATTTAACGCGTGCACATTTAAAACACACAGGTCAAAAACAAAGTGAACAGCTTTAGCAAACAGTCAAGCCTGTTGATTA
>CM072521.1:9424132-9431632 GCA_036898135.1 Oncomelania hupensis | reverse complement strand
CGGCAGTATTAGGCTTTCGTAATTATCCTTTTAAAAAAATAAAGAAAGAAGAAATAGGAGGTGAAGGAGGAGGAAGAAGAAGGAGAATATGACTTAGATAATAAAGAAGAAGAAGAAGAAGATTTAGATTTTAAAGAAGAAGAAGGAGAAAAAAATTAAAAAGAATATGAAGAAGACTTAGATTATAAAGAAGAAGAAGACTTAGATTATAAAGAAGAAGAAGAAGAAGAAGAAGAAGAAGAAGAAGAAGAAGAAGAAGAAGAAGAAGACTTAGATTATAAAGAAGAAGAAGAAGACTTAAGATTATAAAGAAGAAGAAGAATTTAAAGAAGGATGATTACAAAAAGAAGAAGAATATGATGAAGATGAACAAGAACAAGAAGAAAAATAACAAGAAGAACAAGAAAATTACTTAGATTATAAAGGAGAAGAGCAACAACAAAAAAGACGAAAGAGAAGAACAGAAAATACAAAGAAGAAGATTTATGCAGTTATCGAAAATGTTCTATTCGCACACAACACATACACAAAAGCCTAGTGCTGCATGTTCATTTGATTCCTAGTCACTCTTTAAACTATATAGACGGTATACACACAGTCATTAAATAGGACTGCTCACAGCTACAGTATTGCGTATGTAAATCAGTTCAAAAGTTTATATAAGGATCTGCAGGCCTGCTGTAAAGGCCAGAGGCACACAAACCACAACAAACAAAGAAACAACATATAAAATAAATTAAATTTAACGCGTTTTTGCTGTAGGCAATTCGATTTCACATGCACATCTTCCCAGTTGCTCTATTATATACACACAGTCCTCCAACAACAACAAAACAATGGATCCTTATAATGTGTAAATTATTAATTAGCTTTTTTTTTTCTTTTTTTAAAGATACGCTTGCCCGAGTTTGACGTCGTTGTAGGTGTGTTCTATCTGTAAAATAGTAACATTGAAATGATTGAAAAAGGTGGAGTAAACATAGGCAGCGCGTTGAGTCCTTAAACCCTACAAAGGCCAACTGAAAGATACAAGATACAGGATACAAGATAATTTGTAGTCCCCATATTGAAATTGTTTAGTTTTTTAACTGCACAAGGAAATTTAACATGTGGGCAACATGACACGAACATGAAACGAAACATGACAAGGACAATATCATAGTCAATAATTAAAATAATAAATAACTTTGGATAAGAGTATAAACCGATTTTTTTTTTTTGGGGGGGGGGGGGGGGGGGGTGCACGAACGCATTCCTTCGCATGGATTTTAAAGATCCTGACGCTCTTGTCCCAGACGGGTGAGTGCCGGCTACACGACTCAGCTATTGTATGCACTAGGTCCCTTCTCCCCATACCTAATCGCCCAGGATTGTGCTCAGTTGTTTGGGCGTCAGACGATGCTCCCAAAAGCTGCAAGTGGGTGGCTTGAGTTACATCCTGTATCGGCCAGCGCCTTGAGCAGCTCTTGGGTTGGAAAAGCGCTATATAAGAATTGTTATTAGATACCTACATAAGACATGCATATTTGTTGTTGTGAATGAGGGTGGGTGCTTATTAGATACCTACATAAGACATGCATATTTGTTGTGTGTATGAGGGTGGGTGCTTATTAGATACCTACATAAGACATGCATATTTGTTGTGTGTATGAGGGTGGGTGCTTATTAGATACCTACATAAGACATGCATATTTGTTGTGTGTATGAGCGTGGGTGAAACATACGAGTGAGATCTATGTTGCTACAGATCGTCGTGCTTGGAGCCTGATTGGTGATTTGGAGAAAAAGCGCCGCAGTAGCATCCAGTGTTATTATAGTTTTATTAAAATACAACTGCTTGCGACATTTAAGAATTTGAAGCGAGTGAAACAAGGAAGCAGAAGGTGAAGCTGCTTGAACCAGAACAGGAGATTACGCGAATAATAACACAATGTTTACACACGCTTGCTGTGATGTCGTAAGACAGGTTCCGGCCATTTTACTTTTGTTGGCTAGTAGAGCGAAGCGGTGATGATGGTTTCAAGTGATTTTCGTTTTAATATAACATCGTAGGTGGTGGGGAGAGGGGAGTGGGTGGAAATGGAGAGGAGAGAGAGGAAAAAAGGATGGGCGAATGAGGGGAGGAGGGTAGGGTGGGGTTGGACTGACCGACTGTGAGTGGGTGTGTATGTGTGTGCGTGTATGTGTGTGCGTGTATGTGTGTATGTTGTGTTATGTTGTGTTGTGTTGTGTTTGTATGTTGTGTTGGATATCCATGAAAATAACAAATACAAAGTTATGTCGTTAAAATAAATCTCACAGTGTGTGTGTACGTGTGTGAGTGTGTTCGTACACATGTCCTAAATACCAGCTTTAAAAATAAAATAAAAGTGAATGCGTGTGTCTGTCTGTGCGAGTGTGTGTGTGGATGAGTGTGTCGAGTTCGTCTGTATTTCTGTTCTGTCTGGCTGTTTTTGTGCCTTTGCTTGCAAAAAAAAGAACATACTAATTATCCTGTGCTTGCAACCGGAGTAAAAGTGGGTGTGACGTTGTCCACTAATAGTATGATAATGGCATATATCAGCCTAAGATTGTATAGCAGCTTGTAAATTGCAGGTACTTAAAGAACAGGGAGTTAAGTAACAGATATTTGTATAAAGAAGACGCCACGCGGCTTTCGCATACACATCAACAAAGCCATTTGGGGAAAAAAAGACATTTACTTTTGAAACGTAAGGCTATTTAAATGTTCTGTATAGTTTAAGATAAATATTTAACGTTTTTTTCCAATTTGAATGGATTGTTCCTTCTTTAAGTTCAGAAATGTCATCCCTGTCATATCAGCGGCAGAACTAACAACAAAAATAACGTCATCATCATGATCGTCTTAATTTTTATAAGAATTTAAAAATATATATGTGTCCTTATCTCTTCCCCGCCAGCATCATCATGACCATCATCATCATCATCATCATCATCATCATCATCATCATCATCATCATCATCATCATCATCAAGCCTCAAGACATTTTATTATAAAATGATTTCAAAATACATAGAGATTTTTCTTCATCATTACTATCATAATTTTTATCTTTTTCATTTTCCCTACCCGCAGTCATCATCATCATCATCATCATCATCATCATCATCATCATCATCATCATCATCATCATCATCATCATCATCATCGTCGTCGTCGTCGTCGTCGTCGTCATCACCATCATCGTCGTCGTCGTCATCATCACCGTCAGCATCATCATTATCATCATCATCATCTGCTGGTATTAAAGTACTCAAGATTTCACAACGAAATTACCATTTCTGATTCATTAGTTTTTCCTTTTAAAGTTTTTTTTTTTTTTAAGCTGCCTGTTGTGCTGTATCGCCTTGTGTTGTTTGTTAGTCAGAAGCTTTAGTCATTTTGGCGTGACCGTTACTATTCTTCGCTGCGGTATATTTCACAACTCGGAACAAAATGATTCAATTGATTTATTAACAATTGAAATCGACGATGGTTATATGGATGTTTTTGTTTGTTGCTCTGTGACAGTGAGTTTACTAGGCAAGTTGTACTACTACTACTACTACTACTACTACTACTACTACTACTACTACTACTACTACTACTACTACTACTACTACTACTAGGCTTACTACTACTACTACTACAACTACTACTATTACTACTACTATTGCTGCTGCTGCTACTACTACTATTACTACTATTGCTGCTGCTACTACTACTACTACTACTATATTATTATTATTATTAATGCTGCTACTATTTCTGCTACTACTACTGCTACTAATATTACCGGTACTACTACTACTACTACTACTTCTATTACCACCATCACCAATTCTATCACTACTACTGCTACTGCTGCTGCTACTACTACTACTACTACTACTACTACTACTACTACTACTACTGCTACTACTAACATTTAGGCGCATACTAACACTTTGGCAAAATGCACATAGGCACACATAGGCACACACACGCATGTACGTGCACACGCAAACATACATACTCACACACACACAAACACGCACACACACACACACATTGATACATTCCTTGACATATAGAACGTGAGTTGATATATAGAAAAAGAAAATGGGACCGGGTGAATCACAAGGAAAAAAAAACGACCGCTAAGGCTTTGAATGGTAGACCTCTCTTGTTTATTATGTAAACAAACTCTTGCCTACTACACACACACTTTCACAGCTGTGCTATATTTAGAATCAACTTTGATGGTATTAACAGGGAATTTAACCAAAATAAAGTTGTCGCTTTGTATCACAACCAATATTTTGAAAGAGGATACTTCTTTGGCTTAAATTATTTTCTGTTGGGGCAACACTCCCTGTGATTTTGTGAAAGAAGCACGTATTTTTTACGCTGAAATGTGTGATTTTAGGTCCCTTTAACTCATCTTCCTTTCATGTGCAAGCCTGTTTGTGACTTTTACGCATGCCACAATCAATGACGTTCGCTACTGACACCGTCATTGACCTACCCAAAGGCAATTAGCGGACGCTCTGTTTGGCCATAGCCATTCGACTATTAACAAAATAAAATTAGGTTCTCATTCGTTCTGATGCGTATTATTTTAGACGGGAACTGCTTAATCAAGGGAGTTGAAGCACTGGAGCCATTAAGTGTGACTGCTTATAGTTAATGTATTTATGACTGTTGAAAGAAGAATAATTCATTATGACTGTTGACAGCAGACGAAGAGAAAGACAGAAAAAGAGGTGGGAGAACAACATTCGAGAATGGACTGGTTTGACACTGAGCGAAGCCATCAGGATTGCTGAGGACAGATAAAGATGGAGTACGCTGATTAAACGATCATATGTGGTGCCCCAAAGATTTTTGAGTTTCGGGATAGGATGGGATATGATAAATAGGACTGTTGGCGTTTCTTGGATATATAAATAAAATGGACCTTGTATTTCCTCATGCCGTTGTACCCTTTGCGTTAAATGTCATTAGTCACAAATCTATATATGAAATGTAAGAAACAGGATTATATTTCCCGTGGAGAGGCTGGGGGTTACTGTATAAACAGTATTCCCACTTTCTGGAAATTTAGTATTTTAAATTCCCACTGTCGCTGTCTTTCTCCATTGTTCTTTCTCATTCCTGCTTTGTTCTGTCAATCTATTATTCTATCTTCTTCTTTGCTAGACCCGTCACCTACATTTTTTTCTTGAAAACTCTTCCAAAACTCCCCATTTGTGTTTGAGGTCTGTGGGGTCAGCTTGGGAATATTGGACGTTTTCTGCCAAATGGTCACTAGGGCTTTCAATTATATTATTATTTAGCAATGTATGCATTTCATATGTATGTGTTTTGTTGATATTTTATAATGATGTTTATATTCTATTTTGATTTGTATATGGAGGTTCGATAAAATAGAGTATAGCCTCAGCATTCCCTGCTTGGGATGCCTTTATTTTAAAGTGACCAGCTGGTGGAGTACCTTCAGTATTTACCACTAGGGTTGTTTCAACAGATCCAAATGGTCACTAGGGCTTTCAATTATATTATTATTTAGCAATGTATGCATTTCATATGTATGTGTTTTGTTGATATTTTATAATGATGTTTATATTCTATTTTGTTTTGTATATGGAGGTTCGATAAAATAGAGTATAGCCTCAGCATTCCCTGCTTGGGATGCCTTTATTTTAAAGTGACCAGCTGGTGGAGTACCTTCAGTATTTACCACTAGGGTTGTTTCAACAGATCTTTTATACAGATCAGGAGTGAGTCCTCTTTCAGCGAAGTTGTGGTCTTGATTTTGTGGTCCTGATTCGTCTCCTTGCAATCCGTTGGACCAGGTATACAATGAATAACTTACTAACTGACGAACCCAAGTATTTTTGGCATTTTGTGGCTGTAAACGGGTAATCGCGCCTAAAAATTCATATCTCATGTAGTTTTTATTTGATTTTAATTCTGTTTTTTGCATAATAAAGCTGAATAAATTCTGGTTAATTTGCAACTTGTTACAAGTGTGAATGTACATGTGAGAATAAATGGTAATGCAGTGAAAAAAAACCCACACATATTACTGGACAGGCACAAACACAACTTTGCACAATAAAAAATACAAGTCCTACCTGTTTTCCATAATGTAATATCCAATATCCAATGATAATCCAAAGTCTCCAAGAACACAAAGAAAAAGTTATGTGTACAGTCAGGTGATGAAACATAATGAATGAAAACGGCGCTCGTCCAAAACAGTCACAGTAAGTATGTACACTATATACACTATTTACACATGTCGGTCACTGATTTAGTTGTCACCTGCTGCATCTGGCATAGCTGCTGCATCTGGCATAGCTGCTGCTGCTGCTGCTGGTGCCAGCTTGTACTGTTTTCTTGTGTGATACAGTTTATCTGTTTCAATCCTGTGCATCAACGTCGTAGGCCTACCCCGCCCCCCACCCCCACGACCACGCCTTCCCCCACTTGGACCGGCCGTCACATTCCATGCTTGCATCTGCGTATCGTATTCTACACTCATGTCACTTTCACACACATCATTCTCACTTTCTGAATCACTCGAACTCGGTTTGTAGCTATCCTCACTCTCAACTTCATTCTCACTGTCACTATCCATGCACACCTCGTTTCTCAAACTGTCGTCAAAATCACTCACGTTCATTTTCCTTTTCTCGCTTCTACTCTCACCTAAAACACGCTTTGAATAGTGAAAACGTATAACAAACGTCTAATGGACCAATCTCGACTCTTTTTCATATGCTACTTCCTCAGGGGAGATAATTATCATGTTAGCAACCGGCGAAGCCAAGGTAGGGACGCCAGGGGTCCATATGGACCCCGTGGGAGCCTAGGAAAGTTTTGTACAGGGTTCATATGGATCCCGTGGTACGGAATGTTAATGGTTAATTCATGTTTTGATTCGTTATTCATCATTATCTGTATCGCCATGTTTTTGTTTGTTTGTTTTCTCTGTCTCACTGTCTCTGTCTGCCTGTCTGGTTCCTCTGTCTCTCTCTCTGTCTCTTTGTTTCTGTCTGTCTCTATGTCTGTCTCTCTGTCTCTGTCTGTCTGTTTGTCTGTCTCTTTCTCTTCCACCCCTACCTCCCTGAAGTAAACGTACTCATCGTGTGACTAATCGACAGTGCACAAGTCCCAAAGTATTCCCTGAGTTTTGACATCACCCCTATAATGTATAAATAACACATGGGTACGTTTACTGCACAGACACCCCCTTTAGAGTCCCTAAGGATTGAGCACACAAATTTGAAAGCGTCCTTCGGCCAGAATTCTTGGTGCTTCGCGCTGTATAAAATGTATTAATTATTACTTATGAACGTTTAAATGGCTTGTATTGTGAATGGAGCACGTTAAGTGTCAACATTTGTGTGCGTTCGACGCATTGAATACATGTTTCCGGCGCATTCATTCATAAATAAATTAACAAGTAAGGAAGGTACAAAGAAAGGAAGAGAGAGAGAGAGAGAGAGAGA
>CM072521.1:9406632-9419132 GCA_036898135.1 Oncomelania hupensis | reverse complement strand
TTCAGCAATGCATTTGAAAAGAGAAAGAGGTTTACTTTCTGACCTGACCTGTTGCAATAAATACACAGACATCCAAAACCACAACGCACGGACTGAGGCACCCGGTACATTTTGTGTATTCAAAGTTTATTTTTGAGAAATCCGGATTTTGTTTATATGCGTCTGTTTGCGAATATGCTACTCCCTACGCTGCTGAATTAGCCTACAGCATACACTTCTTGTGTACCGGAAAAAGGAATTCAAGTGATCAGGCACGACTCGTCGAGGAGTGTTGATGTGTCCTTGCCACCCGACTTTTTTTTTTCATTGAGAAGTGTGCGTGCCTCTCTCCGTCTGTCTGTTCGTATTCTGGCTCGTAACCTGCTTTTGAAGTGTCCATTATGAGTCAGACTATTAAATACCCTTTGTTTTTTTTTTTCTCCCGTTCAGAGTCGAGAGGGTATGGGGGTAGTGATACTAATCAGTCTTCTGAACGTTGTTGTTGGTGGTGGTGTTGATGATATTGTTGTTCCTCCTCCTTCTTCTTCTTCTTCCCACCGCTCAGTGGTAGAACGTTCGCCTGACACACCGATGACCCAGGTTCGAATCCGGTGGAGGGTAAGGTAAATAGGCATTGTGTCACTGTCCTGTTCACTGTCATTATGATTGCTCTTGTGGTTCAGTGTTGATTTAGGTCCTCACCTCCCTTCCATGGCATTGTTATTCCAGTCTATCATATTACTAATGGTAGGTGTGGACGCTAGCCTTCAACGTTAATTAATAAAGTCATTCATTCATTCATTCATTCATTCATTCTTCTATCTTCTGGCCTTCGCTTCCGAATGCTCAAGATTGGTAACTTGAGAAATAAAAACAGTTTGAAACCACATTCTGTACGTCTGATTAACAGATAATAAATTTAGCCAGTTGTACGATATGTGGGAGTGTGTGTGCACGTATGCACCGTTTTACTATGCAAATTATAATTCTGCAGTTTTTGATTGTATTATGTACACACGTTGGAATTTCTTATAAAGATAATAAGTTATTGTATTTGTATTTGTGTCCAATTGTTCTTCTTCTTCTTCTTCTTCTTCTTCTTCTTCTTCTTCTTCTCCTCCTCCTCCTCCTTCTCCTCTTCCTGCTCCTCCTCGTCCTCCCTCGCTTTCCCCCTCATCACTGGAAACTTCAAAGGCTTCGTGTATGAATAAGCAAGCACACCTAAGACAAGTCACCGTTTAGGGTCAATTAAGATCAAGTATAAGCACACGCCCGCTTAACATATTGCACAGTACACTTCTCTAAAATACTTTTCTTTCTTTGTATAGGGGTGTGGGAGATAGAATATTGGTTACCCTTTAGTAAGCCTTGTTGCGTCTTGAACCGTTTTTGTCTCAGGATGAGGTACTTTACTCATAACCACCGCATTCTTCTTCTTCTTATACCCCCGTTGGTGTGCCGGGGTTTTCTGTATAAATAGTATCCCACTTTGTGGAAATTTAATGCATTAAATTACCACTGTTTCTGTCATTCTCATTTATTCTTTCTCGTTCCTAATCTATTCTATCAATCTACTTATCTTCTATCTTTTTCGCTAGACCAGTCACCTGTCTTTCTTGAAAACTCGCCCAAAACTCCTCGTCTGTGTATAGGGTCTGTTGGATCAGCTTGGGGATATTGGACGCTTTCTGCCAAATGGTCACTAGGGTTTTCTATGGTATTATTCTTTAGCAATGTAGGCATTTTATATGTATGTGTTTTGTTGATATTTTATAATGATGTTTATATTCTATTTTGTATTTGAAAATGGGGTTTCGATAAATTAGAGTACAGCCTCAGCGTCCCCTGCGTGGGATGCCTTTATTATAAATGACCGGCTGGTGGAGTGCCCTCAGTGTTACCATCTTTCATACGGGTCGGGGGTGAGTTCTTTTTCAACAAAGTTGTGGTCCTTATTCGGCTCTTTGTAGTCCATTGGACCCTATTACCAATGACTAACTAACTAATTCTTCTTCATCATCAACTACTACTACTATTTCTTCTTCTTCTTCTTCTTCTTCTTCTTCTTCTTCTTCTTCTTCTTCTTGTTTACTTTCGCTGCAGCTTTACAAAAAAGCAGTGGAACTTAATGTTTAAATATTATTCAGTTCCAGTCAATTCAGTTCATCAAATCTTTATCGCCATCAAATTAATAATAATAATTTGTTTCGCCTTTGAATAGATAAAAGCAAGCAAAATAAAGACAACTCTTAAAACCTAACACATAAAATAAAATAAAAATAATTTAAATAATATTAAATGAAATTAAATGTAATTAATACAATAAAATAAAATAATGTTAGATTCATTCATTTTTCTTACCCTTCCCCCCCCCCACACACACACCCACACCCACACCCAATACATCCCTGTCACACATGTCAGCCATAATAATAACGAAAGCAAACGTCGTTATTTTGCTAGCCACAGGCATTGATACTTCATGCACATTATTAATAATGTTTGTATTAAAGCCCATAAAATACTGCAAATCGCGGAAATTGTACTAAATTTCATGCTGTGTCATTCGCCTCAGAACATAAACTTATCATAATTGGTAATTTATTATTATTCGGCATTGGGTATAGGCACACAACCCAAATACAATTTGACTGACTGACAATTTGAGAACAGACACAGTCCAAAAATGGACAGCGGTACTAGACACATGATCTAATATCATATTTAACCAATTTATTATTATTATTATTATTATTATTATTATTATTATTATTATTATTATTATTATTATTATTATTATTATTATTATTTGGACCAAATCCCTCCAGTAGTTTGGAAGAAAATAAGATTAGAAAGAAAAAAACACACACATAAATACAACAAATTATGACATCACCATGATGACGTCACCCAACCTGCACAATTATTCTTTGGAATCTGATAGGGTTCACTATTATTATTATTATTATTATTATTATTATTATTATTATTATTATTATTATTATTATTATTATTATTATTGCGTACAGACAAAATGTACGGGGGCATACATGCGCAGAGCAATGTACATTTGGTTGTTAAGCAAGTGGGGAAAGCATCGGGTAGGTTTTGATTACGGAGAGCATAATGGCATTTCACACACTGGGTGCCTGTAGCGGATCTTCTGTAGCAAAGCGGTAGATCGCCCACATGACAGCTAAGCTACGTATGGCTGTGTGCTGTCTACCGCTGCGCGATAGAGGATCTGCTATCATAGGCACCCACCTTGTGTAACGTCTGTTGTGATTGAGGGAGTGCTTGTCTTAATCAGCATACGCTAGGAGTTTGACCTTCAGAACTGTACCGTAATCAATCTGTTGTTACCAGCCAAGCTGGACGGTAAATCCTATTATTGCCGTATCCTGAAGAGCTCGATAACCACTGTTTTGGGCTTTTCCAGGCGTTCGGAGGTGACATTTGCGCACTTTTCTCGAAAACTATTGGACGGATTTCTTTTAAACTTGGTATGTAGTTAGGAAATAGTGAACCCTATCACATTCCAAAGAATAATTGTGCAGGTTGGGTGACGTCTGTTTGTTTTTTTTTCTTTCTAATCTTATTTTCTTCCGAAGTACTGGAGGGATTTGGTCCAAGTTTGGTATGTACTTTACCTGTGCCTCCAAGGTAAAACCAAATTCATGCAAATCGAGTGATATAATCATCGAGACGTTACTTCATTTCTTTTTCTTTTTTTTACTTTTTTTTTCATCTTTGTATGTATTTAGAGTGTACAGATGCCTTGAGCCTTTAACAAAACTACGGCCTATTGAGTGACGTCATTGTATGACGTCATCAGGGTGACGTCATAAATGGTGTTTGTTTAAATTCAATTTTCTCCCAAACTATTGAAGGGATTTGGTTCAAGTTTGGCAAGTACTTTAGACTTTACCTATTCCTTCTTCTTTTTACATTTCCTTTAAACTGTAATGAGAGTATACATATGCTTTAATAAGCCTTAGTCAAAATGTATGTATATCGAGTGACCTCATCGTGGTGACGTAATATTTTTATTTTCATTTAGTTATTTATTTTGCGCACTTTTCTCTGAAGCTAATGGACGGATTTCTTTGATACTTGATATGTAGTTAGAAAATAGTGAACCCTACCAGATGACAAAACATTATGCATATCGGGTGACGTCATCATGGTGACGTCATAGTCTAATCCTATTTTCTCTCGAATTACTGAAGGGATTTGGTTCAAGTTCGATATGCACGTAGGTTTTAACGCTGCCTCCAACGTAAAAGCAAACTTATGCAAATCGAGTGATGTAATCATTAAAAAAAAGTATTTAATTTTTCTACTAAATATTTCCCACAAATACAGTGTGCATGTGTGTGCGCGTGTGTGTGTGTGTGTGCGTGTGTGTGTGTATGTGAGAGAGGGAGGGAGGGAGGGAAGGAGCGGAAAATTCTGCAACCGTTAGGGCCCAGTACTTTTTTTTTTAATATAACTTGGCTAGCTGCTGTTGTGATTTCTGAGGAAGACTGGTTTCGGCCTAGGTACAATACAATACAATACAATACAATACAATACAATACAATACAATACAATACAATACGACTTTATTTTTCTGATATGGAGCAATACAATGGCGACAGCACATAAAAACTGCATTTGACAACAACACACAAGACGAACAGGATTTAATTAACTGAAGATGTTGTATTGTATTGGGTGTAAACGTTCAAGGGCGTGGTGAGCCATCATTGTTGTTTGTTCAGGATTTTAGCGCCTTAGCTACCGTCACTTGAAGTGTGATGCGTTGTATTAGGAGCTTTTTCAATCGGAATTGCGTGGGAATGCGTGGCTGTGATTGTTGTTGTTGTCGTTGCGATTTTTCTCTGGAAATGCGTAGAAATGTACGGTTGAGGTTTGTTACGTTTGAGACGCGCACGATAGATCGATCGTTTTGTTTTGCAAAGCATGCAATAACAGAGTGTATTTACCTTTGATTCCATTTTGCGTTGTTGTTAGAAGAAGCTTTGTATAATGTTGATAATTTTTTGTGGTCGATATTATTGGATAATTTTCTAGAATTGTTTACTATCGATCGAAGCATATAGATAAATCTACTAATAAGAGATTCTTCTAACCTAAATAAGGTTATATGACGTAAGACAGAGCATAGTTCCGGCGACGAGTTTTATTTTGATTGGGTGATATTGCGTCATGCTGGAATGTTCGAAGTTTCTCTCGATTATAGAGAGACTATACAAGTGGTGCACTTTGTCAGAGTGAAAAAAGCGATTGAGCGACCTTGTATGCAGTTGTTGATGCATGCTGAATAAAGTTGGAAAACTTCATACGACGACTCCTGCCTTGTTGCAGAGTGAACGGGTTGCATGGATAAACGAATCAGAGTTACATTTGTCAAGATTCAAGCATCGGGGCTGAATCAACAATTGATAAAAAAAAAAAAAAAAAAACGTTGGTTGTTGTTGTTGTTGTTTTTTCTTTAGCTTTAGCAGTATGAATTGGTAGTTTTGAAATAGATTTATTCACAGAATACAGAATCCTTTACGGTCCCCACAAACTGTCCCCATATTTGAACGAGGTATTTACAATAATAAGAACTCTGGATGCTATACGCGTATTATTCTTAAATCAGATTCAAAGGACGGCGATTGTAAAACAACATACAACGCTCACTTGCTACAGACACGTCTTCATCACTGAAGCTTGTGGTGTAAGTCGCTATTTATCGGTCAATATTACCAAAATAGCCGCGATACTGGCAGTGGCGAGAATGACGATTGTGCTGTTAGTAAAAGGTTTTTTTAAACCGTTGGTGTTTTTTACTATAAAGTAATGGTGTTGTAATAATAATTGATGATGATGATGATGATGATGATGATGATGATGATGATGATGATGATGATGATGATTGTGGTGGTGGTGAGGGTGATGATGGAGCTAAAAAAAACAAGTTTTCCAAATTTTGATTTAGATCTTAAAATATTTTAATTTCATTGATGTAATTGTTTCTTTTACTTAATAGTTTTTATATAGCGCACATCCAGCTCAAGAGCTGCTCAAGGTGCTGGCTGGTACAAGATCTAACTTGCAGCCCTTGGGCGCACAGTCTGACAGCCAGACCACAGAGCACAATGGTGGGCCACACTTTCTCCACTGCATCCATCCTATCCTTGTATTTAATATAACAGAAAAAAACACACCATAATGACTAGGATTTTGATGGGTACTTTGTGGTTCTGCTGTTCCAGCCCTTGCCTCTGACATTGTCTTCATCCACGGAGGGGACTCTGGAGACTCGCCTGCAGCGCAACGCAGGTCTGGTAGCCATGGTGATGGGTCGGTCACGTTTGGCAGTGATGAGGACGAGCATCGTGACTCTCCTCCCTCCGGTGACAACTCTTTTGACGATGTGAGTTCAAATCCTGGCTTTGTGTTTTGTTTGTGGGGGTTGATGGTGGTAGTTTTCGCCGTCGTTATCATCGTCGTCGTAGTCATCGTCGTCGTCGTCATCATCGTCATCATCATCATCGTCATCATCATCATCATCATCATCATCATCATCATCATCATCATCATCATCTTCATCGTCTTCTTCTTCTTCTTCATCATCATCTTCATCATCATCATCAGTGATGTTGCTAGAAATTTTCATTTGGCCGATTCAGTCACAAACTTTTAGGACATTTTGAAAATCTTTCGGCCATCATTTTGACTTCTTTCCAACACCAAACGAGAGGCCACTGATAAGTTTCGATTTCTTTTTCGGCGGCATTTCCAAAACGAAAAGTTTTATTCCAGAAAGCACGCCGTTCGCAACCAGGGGAGTTACTCTAACACTCTCGGCTGATGCATGTGTCGTCTGCTTGGCGCTTCCGATACGCGATGTTCGACAATAACGCATAACACCTTTATTTATCCGATAGGAAATTAATATGGCCAGAAGCAATAACAACGAAACAGACATGAGACAAGCAAACAAAAAACGGACAAAGGGTGGCCGAGTGAGGCGTAAAACCTTAGGACAGCGGGCCAATCAGAACATGACTCTAGGACATTTTGGAATTTTATCGGTGAATGGCCGATTTGCCGACGAAAACGACATCACTGATCATCACGATCATGATCATGATCATGATCATGATCATCATCATCATCATCATCATCATCATCATCATCATCATCATCATCATCTTCTTCTTCTTCTTCTTCTTCTTCTTCTTCTTCTTCTTCTTCTTCTTCTTCTTCACCTCCCCTCTCCCTCCCCCCTCCTCTTCTTCACGCAAATAAAGATTGACATTTTCAACACTTTCTACTCCATCTTCGTCCACTTTACCCTCTCCCCTCCCCTCCAACCCTCTCTTCTTTTTATTCTATTCTTCTTCCTCCTCCCATCTTCTTCGTTCTCTTTCTCTTCATCCTCTTCTTTCTCTTCTTCTTCCTCCTCTTTATCCTGAACCATTTCTTCTCTTGGCACAGTGACACTTCGTTCTAGAAAACAGAAATGAAGATACAGTTTTAACGCAGCCATAGCCTTCACACAGTCGATGATGACAGGATCTATGTATAGTAAACAGCCCTTATGCTTTGACAAACATATAGACAGGACGCTTTTTAGTTAGAGTTATGACTGTAGTCCAATCCAACAGGCTTTTTGAAAGTAAGTAAATCCTATAAAAATGATTTATATTCTAATTTACTCTTTAAAGTTGTGTTTACAACTGAAGAAAAGTCCCACGGAATCGAAGGGGTATGAATATGTTTATTTTAACGTTTTAAAGCGAACTATTTTTTTATGCGAATGCACTGGGGAACCCCCATTTTTACCGCCCAGATTGTTCCGCATGGTGTTAAAAATGTGCGTACTTGACAATTCAGTGGCAGTGTTGATAAACAGGCTGGGAAGTCTCGTCTCTCGTAGGCCTTAGTTACATACTATACATACTATACTGTACTACGTACGTATGTAGGAGGGGAAAGAAAAGACTTCAGAGCCTGTGGTTGATAGATGCCTGCCGACAATGTAGTCATCTTATGGCTGGGTTCAGGCTTGCAGGAGGCAATAGAGACAGTTTATGCAGCAAATTCTGCAGTTCACATCATTGCTGTAAAGGCTTATTCTAGGGCAATTAGAGCACATTTAGGAAGCAGCATTGAGTGCAATATTTGTAAGCACTGCCTTCAACATTATTATTATTATTATTATTATTATTATTATTATTATTATTATTATTATTATTATTATTATTATTATTATTATTATTATTATTTAATCGTTCTTATATAGCACTTTTCCAGGTCAAGAGCTGCTCAAGGCGCTGGTCGATATAGGATGTAACTCAAGCAGCCCGAGGCGCCAACTTGCAGCCTTTTGGCGCATCGTAATAACGCTCCAGACAACTGAGCACCAATCCTGGGCAGCCAGGAATGGGGGAGAACGACCTAGGTGCATGCTGGGTGTGTTCTTGTCACCGGCACTCACCCGTCTAGGACATGAGCGTCAGGATCTTTAAAGTCCGTTTTGATGGAATGTATGCGACACAGACTAGACTCGGTTTATACTCTCATCCGAAGGAGTAGGAAACGTGAGTAAAGTGTCTCTCCAAGGACACAACACAATGCCCCGGCCTGGGATCGAACCCGGGACCTTCAGATGCGCAAGCCAAAACTCTACCATAAGGCCACCGCGCCCCCGTGTAATTGCTGTTGCTCCATCCTGACTCTTTGTCCAATGATTACAATCCTAGGAACGAAAACAATGATTGTCAAGAAGAAGAGTCACTTCTACATAATCCTGCATATATTGACATAACAGAGTCTGTTGGCAATGATGACTTGGATGAGGCTGCTGCTCTTTTTGAATCACTGATGCAGGGCAAAACAAAAGCAAGAGATGCTACAATACTCCAGGACGCATCAAAGCAAAGTTGGAAGATTTCAAACGACAATGTTCAAGTAGAACGAGCAAGCTATGGATTCAATATCAAGAAATGGTACACCTCCTTCGCACAGCAATATAGGCGGAAAGAACTGGAGACTTCAAGCTCCATCTATCTGCTGTTGCCAAAACGTTGCCCTATTTTGCTGCTTCAGGGCACAACCTCTACACCAAGTCGGCCAGGCTGTACATACAGCAAATGATGGAGTTGAACAAAATCCAACCAGAAGTCTATCACGATTTCATGGTAGGCCATCACGTGATGAGGAGAAGCGATCGCTATTGGGCTGGTCTGTCGTGTGTTCTGGTGATTGAGCAAACTTTGATGAGGACGCTGAAGTCAAATGGTGGCCTAATTAGAGGACGCGGAATGGGCTAACGACAAAGGTTTGTTTGGCTATGTTGATGGCCCAAGTACCAAAAATGTTACCCATCTATGAAGAAGCAAAGGCATGGTTGGGATACATGTAGCCTTTGATCCTGACATGATCCTCTGTGAGACGAAGGAAATGTTCTTGGCCAACTGCGGAAACAAACAGCAGTTTATTCATCTTTTGGCTGAAGCATTCGAGGCAAACAAATTTGTTACATTCCATGCAAAGGGAGATGCAGACTATATAATTGTCGCCAAAGCTCTAGTATCTGCAAAAGAATCGGCCACTGTTGTTGTCGGAGAAGACACTGACTTGCTAGTTCTACTTCTGCACCATGGGGAACCAGCAATGCATGATGTGTTCTTTACATCAGGTTCCTACAAGAAGACCAAGTTGTGGGACATAAAGGCAAATCAAAAGCGCCTTGGAGCAACAGTCTGTAATAACACATTTTGCCCATGCATTCTGTGGATGCGACACGACATCTCATCCCTTCAACATCTCAAAATCACTCACAGTCAAGAAGCTTGATTCAGGAGAGCTCCTTGATGAGGCTAGAGTATTCAATGATAAGATGTCAAGTCATGATGCTGTTGCAGCGGCTGGTGAGAGGGTATTTGTTCACATGTACAGTGGAAAACGTTCTGGTACCTTGATCAAACTGCGGGTTGTCAAATATCAGCAAAAAGTGTCAGCAAGCCATACACAAATCCAAGCTAAAGTGCTCCCCCCAACAGCAGCAGCAGCTGTATTCCATGCCTACAGATTATTCTACCAAGTCTAGGAGTGGGTCTAGACAGAGACCATGGTCTATCACCAGTGGATTGGGGTTGGAAGTTACAGGAGGGCCGGCTACTTCCAATAACAACTAATAAGCCAGCTGCTCCCGATGATATTTTGAATGTTATCCGCTGCTGCTGCAAGAAAGACTGCTCCATTGCCAGATGCAGCTGCACAAAGCACGGACTTACGTGCACCACAGCTTGTGGAGAATGCCGTGGAATCAGCTGCACAAATTGTGTGGTTCAGCTGGATGATGAGTCTGATTCTGAAAGCGACTAAGGCAGACCACTTTTATATTCTACTGAAAAACTAATCAATGGCATGGTTATTTTTGTTTTTCTTTATTTCGTGTTAACTAATCCTTTTTCTCTTGTGAATTAGATAGAAGTCGAGTTTTACAATCGAGATCAAGATTTTCACGATCATCAGAATTTCGCATTTATACCGCTATGTTAATCAAATTTTAATCTCCAGTCAGAACTAAAACTGACACAGAAAATGTTGAAACAGATTTTCGGACTGTATATGTCAAGAGCTTTCATTTGACATGCAACATGATATGGTTTTGAATTAAATGTTTATTTCAAGTAATCTCCCTTTGACGTTTTGAAGTGTGAAAAAACATAAGCACCAAAAATCATGTCTCAGACCCCTTTTTTTAACTGGGACTTTTTATAGGTATTTCCTCATTGCTTAAAGAATATTTTTACTGCATAGCATTTTTATAGGAATTAGTTGCTTATTTGGCTATTTATTTCATTACCGGGACTGGACTACTGAGGCTTTGGACAAGAGTTACATGACCAAACCATATTGATGATATTTAACATGACTTCAGATTTTTATATGACTTTATGAATGAATGAATTCAAATTTATTAAGTGCATTAAGCATTTCCACACACAAAAGCATGAGCACAGCGCTGTGTTATATTATTTATAGACTTATAAAATTAATAATACACTTTCTGACTCCTACAGTCATACTGTCAAGGGCAATGATGCACTTCCTGAATCCTACTGTCAGACTATCAAGAGTAATGGTACACTTTCTGCATCCTACAATCAGACTGTCAAAAGTAATACCAAAGAGTTAGTAATACTGCACCTTGTAGAATTATTTTTGAATACTCGAGGCTGATTGAGTGTGCGATGTTCCCAAAACACTTAATGCCACACTGAGCTGAACATGCTATAATTCATAAATATTATGGGTTTGTTGATAGCATAGTAAAAATAGTATAGCTTGAGACCCGAGGAGGCCTTTGGAGAGGACAGAGGGTGGGATGGGGTGACAGAGCGAGGTGAAGGGAAGAGGGAGGAGTAATAGACCTTAAGGATGATATCGCATTGTTTGGTGGTGCTTGTGTTTGTGTGTGAGAGAGAGAGAGAAAAAAAAAGAAAGAGGGAGGTAGGGATTGAAGAGGAGGGGGGAGAAGAGAGAGAAGGAAAGAGAGAGGGATAAAAAGAAAGAAAGAGGGAGGGATGGATGGCGAGAAAGTGAGAGAGAGGGAGGAAGGAAGGGGAGAGAAAGAGAGAGAGAGAGTAAACACTTAAAATGTAGGTCATTAGTAATATTATTAATGAACTATTTCACGCAGAACTGTTTACAATGTTCACATAACCATTGATTTTGACTACCAGTGTTTCATGTTCAGAAAGGTATGTGATTTACTGCTTGTCCATTGTGCCAGAGTTAGTGTGTGCCTTTACAGCGCCAGTTCCATTTGTTCATGTTTCGTATGCATGTTAGTTTCAGTGCATTTTATCAGAAGACGAGGCGTTATTACAATGCTTTGTCATAATTGCTGAATAAAGGGTCAAAATGTGTGCGTGCGTGTGGGCGCGCGCTCGTGCTTTTGTGTGTGTGTGCGGTCATACGTGTGTCTTCACCCCCCCCCCCCCCCCTCCATCCTCTTACTAACATTCTTCCTGCTGTTGTTTTGGATCGTCAGGGAAAAACGTAACGTCCATTATTCAGGATCAGTTTCGCATTCTTAGCTTTATTTCTCTTAACCACCACCCTCTCCCCTTCCTCCATAGCGCAAATCTGTTCTTAGCTCTCTCTCTCTCTCTCTCGCTCTCTCTCTCTCTCTCTTGCTCTCTCTCTTTCTCTCTCCCCTTTCTTTTTCCCCTTCTGTTTCATTCCTCCATTCATCCCTGTTATTCATTTTCTTTCTCTATTCCTCCTTCTCCTGCTTCCACCTTCAATCTATTCCTTCTTCTTTCTTCAATGTTGTGCTTCGTCTTCTTCCTTTAATCACTTTTCTTCTTCTTCTTCTTCCTTCTTTTTCTTAATCTTCACAATCCCACCCACCCACCCCTCCTCCACACCCTTTAGTCTCGTGTTTCTTATCAGTGTGTTTGGGTTTTATCAGCTTTTTTATGTTTAAAAATTTCCCGTTTCCAAAT
>CM072521.1:9381632-9401632 GCA_036898135.1 Oncomelania hupensis | reverse complement strand
TTAGTCTCCACGCTGTATGACGTCATTGTCCTATGACGTCATAGTCCTTGGATGTCCTAGAATTAGTAGGTACCAGCACAGTAATGCAAGAGTCCAAGGCTAGAAATGGTTAAAATATGTTGAGTATTAAACCATTTTGTGTTGCCTTTTCGCAGTACAAGGGCAGATGGGAAGCGGGATATTGTCAATATTAAAATCAATTTGTGTTACACCTCATTGCAGTACAAACGGAACCTTCAAGCGTCGTGCGGGACTTCTCAGCCTGTGATCAGCGAGGAAGACATTACTAAGATCTTCGGCAACTTGGAGCATCTGGCTGCCATTCACAAAACATTCGTTGACGGTCTGCAGAAGAAAGTGGAAGCGTGGTCACCCCAGCAAACCATTGGCGACGTTTTCAAAGAACTGGTCAGTAAACGTTTGAAGTGATTGATGTGAGAGTGTGTTGTGTATGTAAGAAAGTGTGTAACAATAGGTTTGTTTCCATGATATGGGCTGTGACCTTACTAAGGTTATATTGGCAGTCGGCCCACAAGCGACACTGACCCCAAACGTAGTGTCAGAGGTTGTTGAGGGCGAGGACATAGGCCTACACATAGCCTATGCTTGATAGATCTCTGACACTCAACCAGCGTCAAGATCGCTTGTTTAGTGGAAACGGGCCTATGACAAGTGCAAACGTTTTTAAAAAATCTGTTGTGGTGGCAAAGAAGATCCTTGATATAAACGTTTTCCCCAACGGTTTTTAAAATCAAGGATCTGTGTCCTGTGGGTTCGTAAGAGGTGACTAACAGGGGCGATGTTAGCACGGCATCACTGGCCGTAAGTCTTCTGCACAGAATTCACCGGCCAGGGCGGAGGAACCTCACGTTACTATAGGTTCAATGACCACGTGCTCGGGGCCAAGGCGAGTCACACTCGTGGATTTCGGCTGTGGCCAACAACCTGGATCGGAGAGTATTGGGTCCCGCGAGGGCTTTTTTGCCCAAGACACACCGCAACATGAAAAGAACCGCTCACTCCTTACCGGATCGGATGTCGCCAGGGTCACCAAAGACTGCGCCTCCAGGTGCAGACATCGAAAATGACCACGATCTTGCGATGATATCTTTCCAGCTCCACTTGAAGAGAGTAAACAAAGGAAAGTAACCATACTGAAGTTTAACCTGAACAAACTGCAAGACCCGGAGGTGGCAGAAATATTTTAAGCCATAATTGAGGGAAATAGCACCACTGCTCATTTTGTGAGCTGGTGAAATGGATGTCAACACCATGACACGGTGCAAGGAGGCAGAAGAATAGGGAGACAGAAAAAGAGGTGAGATGACAACATTCGAGAATGGACGGGCTTGACACTGAACGAAGCCATGAGGGTTCGTGTGGACAGAGAAAGATGGAGTACGCTGGTTAAACAATCATCTGTGGTGCCCCAACGACCTTCGAGTTACGGGATAGGATAGGATAGGATAGGATAGGAAAGGACCATGACCACCATCTTCAACTCAGCAGATGCCGCCACTGAGATCCTTGGTAAGCACCGCCCAAAGAAGAAATTGCGGATCACGCCTGAACTTTTGGACCCATGTGACAAACGAAGAGAGATAAAGGAAAAAGAACATTCCACAGGGAGCTGATGCCAACCGAAAAATCAACAGTGACATCCGAAAAGGCATGCGCACATCAAAGGAGAACTGTATATAAGGCCAATGCCAAGAAACAAAGAACAGACTGAGCAAGAACATCAGCACGAAGGTCTACCAGACTGTGAAGCGGCTGACAAGTGTTAAACAGCCCAAGGTCTCCACGATCCAAAGCAAGTCTGGCTTGTGCCTTACAGAAGAACAAGAAGTCTTGGATAGATGGACAGAGTATTTCTCTGACATTTACAACCACCCACCAAACGGAGACCCATCAGTTCTTGCATGTCCCCATAACAGAGAAGAAGAAAAAAATCCTCCCAATTCTCCGAGAAGAAGTTGAGGCAGCAGTGCAATCGCTAAGGAAGGGGAAGTCAGCGGGCGTGGACAACATACCCGTAGAATTGCATCAGGCAGGAGGAGAAGCGATGATTGACGCCCTCACCAATTATCTGTAACAAGATCTGGCAGAGTGGGGAGTGGCCTACACATTGGACCCAGTCGCTCGCCATCACTCTTCCAAACAAGGATAACCTTCATGAGTGTCAAACCATCGATCTCATCAGCCATCCCAGTAAAGTCTTCCTGAAAATAATGCTCAACAGATTGAAACTCCAAGCTGATCAAATTATAGCTGAAGAACAAGCAGGATTCAGGGCAGGGCGAAGTACAACTGAGCAGATCTTCAACCTCAGAATAATCTGCGAGAAATATCTACAGCGCCAACAACATCTATATCATGTGTTTGTAAAAGGTAAAAAAAGGTAAAGGTAGTCCCATAGCCTTGTGGCCGTAGGGGAGCGTGATGTTGGAGATCACACTTATCTTGGGCCAGCGTAATGAGGGTGATGCCCAACTCTCTCCCTCGCTGCTTTACCTTTCCCACCCTCAAGAGAGTAGGTACTCAATCACAGTTGAGTCAACTGGGGGCGTTGTTGTTTGTCGCTTCACACCTTAGCGGTCACCCATCCAAGTGCTAACCGCACCGGACGGTGCTTCACTTTCGACACAGTAGCGAGTGCTCCAACCACTGCACTATCCGACACCCCATGTGTCCGACATGTGTTTGTAGACCTCAAGAAAGCGTTTTACCGAGTCTGGCATGCAGCTCTGTGGGCAACCATGAGAGTGTACAACAACCTGTATGACAAGGCTACTAGTGCAGTCCTCCACAACAGCTCCATTGGGAACTGGTTCAGAAAAACAATCGGCATGCGTCAAGGATGCCTACTCTCTCCATCACTCTTCAACATTTTTCTGGAGCTCATCATGTCAGATGCCCTTGCAGATCATGAGGGCACAGCCAGCATAGGAGGCAGAGCAATCTCCAACCTCCGTTTTGCAAGGCACTGTGCAAGGAGGCAGAAGAAGAGGGAAACATGAAAAGAGGTGGGAAGACAATATTCGAAAATGGACTGGCTTGACACTGAGTGAAGCCATGAAGACTGCTGAGAACAGAGAAAGATGGAGCACGCTGGGTAAACGATCGTCTGTGGTGCCCCAACGACTTTCGAGTTACGGGGTGGGATAGGATAGGATAGGATTTTCTTTAATACGTCAAAAGGATTTTACAACTTGTTAATTGTCAGCTGTTTGAAGATCCTGCAGTCGACTTGTACCCTTCTTGTGTGTACTCGTAACATGTGAGCCGGTATGATTGCTGCTCTTTTAGCCTGGTCGGTGAATTGGGGGGAAAAAATCATTATAGCATCTGTCACGTGGGGTTTATGGGCTCTGCACAATGGAATTATGGACCCTCACGTTTATTCGGTGGGAACTGCTAGTAAGTCACCCTATGAATTACTTTAATAAATTTATTTGTTTAGCTCGTTCTGTGTTAAGGTTGGGGTACAGAAATAGATAGAAAAATGGTAAAAGAATACTGTCACACTAGCTTTCACACGGCTATGAATCATATGTAGTCCAGCCACTTGATAACAGTTAAAATCACACATTTATTTCTTCTACTCTATACAAGATTCTCTAAGTACTAATCTAACTTAAAAAGTCTCTTTCACTGCTAATAGTTCGATCGCTGATAGTCTAGGCAGCTGTTATATCTTCCTCGGGCACTTGCTATTATATTTCATGTAGATTTGGACTACTGTGGTCCGTTTTACAGTTTCTGAAGAGTTGGACTACTGTGGTCCTGTTATGATCAGGTTAAGTGCACTTTCAGAGAATACACTTAACTTTCTGATGGTGCGGTCGAAGTCCTTCTGTGAGGTAGCTTCTGGTACACCTTTGTCGTTGTGTAGTTGGGTTCCCTTGCCACGCTGTGGGGTCTGACAGGGTGTTTTTCAGGGTAGCTCTTTCCGTCTTGTGCGGTAGAGGATACTCCGCCAACTTGTTTCTGTGGAGTGGGGTGCACAGGATAGCTCGGGATAGCTCGCCTGCTCGTCTGTAATATAAGAGACGAAATTCTGCACAACCCTGAATAATCGGTTTGTGCAGAGCGTCTCACTGAAAGCCAAGTAGCCCTCAGTGATAGCTCCACATCTCTATACATAAGCGACGAACATTCTGCTACTTCCGGGTTCCACTGGAATCTCAACTCTAAATTCCTATACATACATAAATATCAATCGTGTCTAACTATACACATCCAGAATTAATAATATTATAAACATTCAGTGGTACAGCCACTGGTCTGCAAACATACATATAAGTTAAACAACAGTGGTTCCGTATGGTATACAACATGGCGGCGCAACCGGTCGTGTTTCGCCACATGTTCGGCTCTTCCACGTGGTACGGCAAATTCGGATTAACAATTCACATTTATGCATAGCAAATTCCACAAACATAATTTCCACAATAATATAAATATATCACGATGAAACAGAAGGGTGTTCATTTACCTGTTTGACAAGTTCAGGCCCGTTGTGACTTGAGAGAACTCTAAGATTCTAAAGTCCTGCTTCCTGGTCTATGAGTGAAGAGATTTCTCTAGCTGTGGAGATGTTGACTCTTCCTCGTCTCACACTCGACTGATTCAAACTGCGCTAGGATCTGACACAGTAAAACTGCTCTACCCGCTAAGCTGAGCTCTCATTGGTTAAAACGGTCAAATTCAAAGCTCAAGTGCTGAGTCACTGCGCAGCGTGGGTCGGGCTCGCGGTGTGTACTTTACTTGCTGGCTGTGTACTATACTAACTCTCTTAATGTTACAATTACTACACAAGGCTAAATAGTCAATGGGCAGAGTTAAAACTAGCCAATTCATGACAGCATCCATTATTTTTTTTTATTTAATTTATTTTTTATTATTATTATTATTATTATTATTATTATTATTATTATTATTATTATTATTATTATTATTATTGTTATTATTGTTATTATTGTTATTATTATTATTATTATTATTATTATTATTATTATTATAAAAGCGCTTATGTAGCATTCTTTAGTAGTAGTAGTAGTAGTAGTAGTGGTAGTAGTAGTAGTAGTAGTAGTAGTAGTAGTAGTAGTAGTAGTAGTAGTAGTAGTATATTGGTATGGTTTTGCATTAAAAAATGTAAATTAATGCCAAGGTGTAGATGAGGCATATTAGGGTAATTATACAGGCCAGTGCTTTGAGCAGTTCTTGATGTATATAAGAACGATTAAGTAATAAATATTATAAACGCGCGTTGTTGGATTTTATATTTTATACATTTAAGATTGTTGTTACTACAGGTGGTGATGTTCCCAGAGTTCAGCAGCTACGCTAAGAGCTATCAGACATCCGTGTCCACCATTCACAAGTGCTGTCAGGAGAGCCAGAGATTTCAGGAATTGGCAGAGGTGGGCAGAGTTTTGTTTCTTAATCCGTTAGAGCCTATTGATTACATTTTTTGTCTTGCCACTCTCCTCCCCTCCCCCACCTCCCACCCCTTTTCTCCCTTTTCCCTTCCACTCTCCCCCTTACAGTCATGCCACCCCAGCCAATCCGAGCAACGAAATGCGTGCGTGCACACACTAGACCTCGGTTTATACTCTCGTCCAAAGAAGTAATTATCATGCTGTGTTTTTTCTACTGTTTTTGTTTGTTTGTTTGTTGTTGCAGCAAATCGTCTTGAACTCAACCGTTCGTGAAGTCACGAGCCTGGAAGGTGAGATACATTTTAAAAATCTATATTAAAATAGAAATTCTTAACAAATTCATAATTTCATCTGAAGGTAAATCACAAATTGGGGCAGTTTGGACACAGTTGTAATTCAAAAGAGAACAACGGTATGATTGTACATCATAATTCTAAAACCCCATCTATATGATGCTCGTGTTAATATGAGTATTTGTTTCGTTGCAGACGCGTTGTTCAAACCCGTTCAGAGGTTACAGAGAAACACATTGGTTCTGCATGTAAGTACACCTTTTTTTTTTAAATATTAAATGTAACTTGTCATCTACTTAGCAGAGAGAGCAGATCAACGGAGTCTGTATGCCTATATACTTCTGGTTTGTACTTCACTACTATGGCTAAGCTAGCAGTGTTAACATTTAATAAAAGCAAATTCTGATCAAGCACACGAGTAGATTTCCGCATTTGACACAATCCGCATTACGGTACTTCCTTCAGTCCAATAAAACTGTGAGTCATGTTTGAATAATAAGCTTATTGATTCACAAGTGGTTCAACTCAAATGCCGGTAAGCCCACCCCTATTTCTCAAGAAGATGCTGCAAAACTGTCCCAAAACTGTTCAATGTTGTAAGCGTTCTCAATAGTGCTTTAAGCAGCTTTTATTTATTTTATTTTTTTTAGGTACCAATATTCAATGAAATCGCCGATCAGTCTGTCACTGAATATTTATATTTTTGACCCTCTTTGCCAGGTATAATACTTTACCGTCGTCATTTCTAGTATAATAAGTGAATTGTGTCGCTTAATTACTTACATGTGGATGTGGTCAAACATACACATCATCTTGACCACGAACAAATGATTTTAAGAACTTATTCTAGTATGTTCTATGCTGCAGTTTGACTGACCCTCACTCAAACCTTTTTCCTAATTGTATCTGATTTTTTTAAAAATATCAAATAGGTCAATCTAACTGTTTTACTGTTGGTCAAAACAGGATCTGATCAAGCACACACCTCAGGATCACCCAGACCACGACCAACTGAAAAAGGCGCAAGCACTAGCGCAACATAACCTGGAAAACTTTACTGGCCTAGGAGTACCCAGCAGAAAGGTTAGTAATGACTCTTTAAACGTTGTTTGTGTGTGTGTGTGTGTGTGTGTGTGTGTGTATGTGGTCGGTTGTGCTTTGTGGGTGTGCGCATTGGGTTATGTTGTGTTGTGTGTGGGTTTGTGTTCGTTTGGTTGGGTTGGGTTTGTTTGTTTGTCTATGTGGACTTGTTTATAGATCTATATCTTTTATAGAAAGTGACAAGATTTAATTCTTTAATGGGATAATTAAGTAGCGTTGCATTGTGAAATTGAACGTTGCACACACATACATTTAGCGTCAGTGTGAAACGTATGAATGGATGCAGGGAAAGAAGGAGTTAGATGGGGGAGGAGGTGAGGGGGAAGGACCCTACAGACGTAAATAATTAGATGAAATACAGAAGTGAAGAAAACGTCCGTCCAAATAAATAAATGAATGGTCGACTTCGCTCGCTACATTAGTGTGGACCTGACGTAGTTGCGTTATGTCCCTTCGCTCTTGTTTTCCCACACCAACATTAGGGTCGAACTTTGAAAGGATAATCTCCCCATCCATATATTGCTTATTGAATGCATAAATAAATAAATAAATAAAATTGGTTGTGTCTTTTGTGTGTTTTTAGATAGAGGAAAAGCGCCACCTGGCGAAGAGCAGTTTCTTGGTGGAACTAGTCAGCGGGTGGAGAAAACTGCGTTTCTTTTTTCTCTACTCTGACGTCCTCATCTGCACCAAGAGAGAGCAGAACAGGTAATCTCATCACGTCACGTCCTCTCTGATTTCACTAAGTTACGTCACTTTTTTCGTTATAGCTTGTCCTTGTTGCACGAAGAGAGCTGCAGCGTCGTTTTCTGATCTTGTGAATAATTTGTGATGTAATGTTTTCCGTCACAGCTATTTTGAAAGGCTTTTTTTCCCCCCATCAAAAGAGAATAGATAATCTTATCACATTAATTCGTTTTCTCTTTTTACTTCACTCTAATATTACTTCATGTTCTCTCTCTCTCTCTATCTCTCTCTCTCTCCCTCCCTCCCTCGCTCTCTCTCTCTCTCTCTCTCTCTCTCTCTCTCTCACACACACACACACACACACACACAGAGAATGAGTAAAATTAACGTCCCCTAACACTTAGGCGTATGGGGGTCACAGAATGAATAGGTTAAGTTCATGTTGATGTGATCGTCAACCGGCCGCCGATTGGTTGGCGGCAACCACGTGCCTTTAAACTGTTCTTAATCAGCAATATCCAGTTGATGTTTTCAAGGTTGAAGGTTAGAATTAAAGTGGTCAATGGCACGTGGTGGCTGCCAACCAATCGGCGCCCGGCTGTTGGATACCCTTTTTATCGGTGCCTAGTAGATTGGACTGTGGTGAAAATTTTTACTTTACGTCACAATTAACTTTGATTGCGTTGATTTTATTTATTTCCTTCTACCGTTGCATGTGTGTACGTGTGTGTGTGTGTGTGTGTGTGTGTGTGTGTGTGTGTGTGTGTGATTTCATTCGTGCCTCCGGGCGTGTTTGTATGAGTGTAGGAAATGTGGGCTGGGCGTGTTGGCATAAAAATACTGTACAACCTTGTTCTATAGCAATCACGTTGAGTATTGGATATCATCTGTAAAATAACGTATTGTCTTTGTATCTATTGTAGATAATGTTTCTGTTTTCTTTTCTTTAACATCTTCATATGTATTACAGATAATGTTTCAGTTTTCTTTTCTTTAACATCTTGATATGTATTACAGATAATGTTTCAGTTTTCTTTTCTTTAATGTCTTGATATGTATTACAGATAATGTTTCAGTTTTCTTTTATGTCTTGATATGTATTACAGATAATGTCTCAGTTTTCTTTTCTTTAATGTCTTGATATGAATTACAGATAATGTTTCAGTTTTCTTTTCTTTAATGTCTTGATATGTATTACAGATAATGTTTCAGTTTTCTTTTATTTAACATCTTGATATGTATTACAGATAATGTTTCAGTTTTCTTTTCTTTAACATCTTTATATGTATTACAGATAATGTTTCAGTTTTCTTTTCTTTAATGTCTTGATATGTTTTACAGATAATGTTTCAGTTTTCTTTTCTTTAATGTCTTGATATGGTTTACAGATAATGTTTCAGTTTTCTTTAACGTCTTGTTATGTATTACAGCTAACGTTTCAGTTTTCTTTCTTTAACGTCTATTATGGATAGTTTTTTAGTTTTCTTTTCGTGAGAAGTTTCATTCGAAGCTATTTTCATAATAAGTAGTTGTGTTGCATAATAATAATAATTATTATTATTATTATTATTATTATTATTATTATTATTATTATTATTATTATTATTATTATTATTATTATTATTATTATTATTATTATTATTATTATTATAGCTTTCGCAACGCGTGATACTTTTAACATAGTAAGCTCAAGGCGCTGACTGGCATTTACAGGCATCCACACATTTACCAAGGCACAAGTATATACATGATCTAGCGGAGTTGGGAGCCATGGAGGGGGAGTGGGGAAGAATGGAGGTGGCATGGAACATAAGAGAAGACATCAGGGAATTGAATATTAACTTTAGGGGTAGGCCAACTGGAAGTATTATGTTTTCAGAGCAGGTTTGAAGCATGAAAGCATTGGCGCAGGGAATGGGGAAGAGAGTTAGTTAGTTATTTAGTGCTTACAGGGTCCAGCGGACTGCAAAGGGCCGAATCAGGACCACAAAATCAAGACCACAACTTCGCTGAAAGAAGACTCACCCCCTAATCCGCATAAAAGATCTGCCAAAACAACCCTAGTGGTAACACCGGAGGCACCCCACCAGCCAGTCACTTTACAATAAAGACATCCCACGCAGGGGACGCTGAGGCTATACTCTTATCTATCGAACCCCCATCCACAAAAAACAAAATAGAATACAAACATCATTACAACATATTAACAAAACACATACATATAAATTGCACACATTGCTAAACAACAACATTACAGGAAGACCCAGTGATCACCTGGCAGAAAGCGTCTGATCCAACAGACCTCACGCACAAATGATGAGTTTTGTCCTAGAAGAGTTTTAAAAAAATAACAAAGGTAGGTGACTGATCTAGCGAAGAAGAAGATAGTATAATAGATTGATAGAACAGAGTAGGAATGAGAAAGAACACAGGAGAAAGACAGCGACAGTGGGAATTTAAAGCACTAAATTTCCAGAAAGTGGGGATACTATTTATTCCGAAACCCCCGGCACCCCCACGGGGGTAGGGGAAGAGAGCCACCTCAGTTTGGGGAAGAGAGTTCCAAACTGAGGTGGCTTGAAATTCAAATATTCATATATTTGTGTTACGTTGAAACGCGCACGATAGTTCGTGTGTGATGCGCGCGATAGATCTGATCGTTTTATTTTGCAAAGCGTGCAATAATAGAGTGTATTTACCTTTGATTTGATTTTGCGTTGTGGTTAAAAGAAGCTTTGTATAACGTTTATAATTTTAGTTGGTCGATATTATTTGAGAATTTTTTAAAGTTGGTTGTTTACTATCGATCGAAGCGTGTGGATAATTCTAGTGGTAACTAGAGACGCTTCCATCCTAAGTGTGGCGCTCGATCATTCGAAAGTTCTCTCGAGTATAGAGAGACTATATATGTACCGCACTGTTTGAGGAGAGAGAAGTGGGGCCGGGTAGCTCAGTTGGTAGAGCGTCTTACTAGTAACCAAAAGTACCTGATTCGAATCCCGGATTGGCCAATGTGTGACCATATTATTTTCCCCTTACCTTCAACTGGTTCGCTGGTGTCAGAATAATGTGACCAGTAGTCGCCTATACGCTTCGGTGTCGTGTGACTATAATCTACAGTTACAGGAGAGAGAGAGAGAGTATTGTAGAGAAGGGATTGTAAAGTGAAAAGTTGAGAGTGGAAAAAGCGATTGTATGCAGTTGTTGATGTTCGCTGAATAAAGATGAAAAACTACATACGACGACCTCTGCCTGGTTGATGAGTGAGCAGGTTGCGTGGTTAAACGAATCTGAGTTACACTTATCAGGTTTCAAGCATCGGGGCTGAATCAATTACTGATTTTAAAAAAAAAACAACAACAGAAAAACAACAAAACAAAACATCCGATTGTAACAATTTGGATGTTTCATTCTGTTGTATTTCATTTCAGAAGCGGGAAGGTAGCCTTTGACTGCAAGTGGTTCATCCCCATGACTGAATTGAAAATGGACACCAAATTTGCATACCAAGGTGAGTGTTCCCCCCAAACCTCCCCATCTATATACTCTCTCTCTCTCACACACACACACACACACGCACGCTCACCCACTCGCACACGCACACAGATTGACACACACATATAAACATATATATCTATCATTTCGGTCCTTTCCATTCCATCCCTCTCCCTAGATCAAATGAGACCACTTCTATTTTGGTCTGTCCGCGAAGATTCATTAAAATTAATGATTAAAGCAAAAACTCCGTCATAAGAAACAAAAAAAAGAATTACAAAAAAGAGCAATCTTTGACGTCCTTAACGATATCAAAACTGAGTCCAGTAGTTGTCTGCCAAGACAAATGCTAAGTTTAAAAAAAAATAATAATAATATAAAAAAATAATAATAAATTGCCCCCTCTCTCCTCCCCTGCCCTTGCCACCTCCTCCACCCCCACAGCTTTTGAGCGTGATCCACTTAAATTAAATTAAATTGAACTAAATTAAATTGAATTAAATTGATTTGAATTAAATTAAATTGATTTGAATTAATACTTTAAAATACCTACAAACATATCATGCAGATGACACTCAGTTGAAAGCCTCTGCAAAGCTGTGTGACCTGAGCATTGCAACTAAAAGCATTCAAAACTGTACTGCAGATGTTCGTGACTGGATGCTGGTCAACAAACTTCATCTTGATCAAGACAAAACAGAAATTCTTCTTGCATCAAAATATAATGCCAAAAAGTACCTCCCTACCGAAATGCAGATTGGGGAGAATACGATAGCATTTTCAGAGTGTGTCAGGAACTTGGGGGTGTTGTTCGATTCTTCCTTGTCAATGAAAGAACAAGTTTCTAAAGTATGTCAACTAGCTAACTATGAGCTACGTAGAATTTCAGGCATCCGTAGGTACCTCACCACTGATGCAACTAAGACTCTTGTAGTCTCTTTCGTGCTCTCGCGATTGGACTATGGAAATAGTCTACTTGCGGGAGCCCCAAATTCCCTTACAAAGAAACTTCAAAAAGTTCAAAATTCAGCAGCACGCTTGATTTTAAGATCACAAAGACGCCAACATATTTACCCCCCTTCTCAAAGAACTCCATTGGCTCAAAGTTTCTGCAAGGATACAATATAAAGTTGCATGCATGTGCTACAATGCACTATCAAACAACACCCCTCGGTATCTGTCAGACCTCCTCCATATCTACACACCTTCAAGATCTCCCCGCTCTGGTAATGACACCATGAAACTAAAACCTCAAGCATTTACAAACAAATCATGTGGTGAGAGATCATTTTCTTTTCAAGGACCATTGATATGGAATAGCCTCCCAGCCGATGTACGCTATGCGACATCCTATAACTCTTTAAAAAAAAAGTTGAAGACATACCTTTTTACTGCCACATACAATTAAAAGGCTTTTTTTTTCTTTTCTTTTTTTTAAATATTGCTGATAATTGTGTGTGTGTCTGTGCGGTACACATGATGTGCGTGGGTGTATGTGTGCGCTTTGATCTCTGCGAGGGAAAGCGCCTTATAAATAAATAATAATAATAATAATAATAATAATAATAATAATAATAATAATAATAATAATAATATCACACAAAAAAAACATGTTTTCTTTCTTTATTTTCTTCATTTTCCGATTTCTAAAGGTAAAATAAGGGCTGTGAAAAATAAAGTTATTATTCTGTGACATATCTATGACTTTTGACGATCCTTAAAAAAAATAAAATAACTTAAGAATATAAATATGGGTTACTTCGAATCCATAAACAAAGTCCAGATGACGCTAGGGCACGCAGCCTGATTTACGTAAATCTTAATAGGATTCCACACTATGGCTGATTCCAATTATATTTATGCATCGAATCTTTGTGATCATCACGTAACACATCACACACATCATATAACCATAGCAAAATAGCTATACATATAATTTTAATATAACAGTTCTTGACAGTGATGAATTTCTGCAGCAAAATGCAATAAACGTACAGTAGATAATATTCGTACAAATAAATTTTTTTAATTCTTTTTAAATATGCCCAATAAAAATATATTTCTAAGTTCTTTGATACTTTTACAACTTTTACATTAATACATTCATTGTTATACACAGATATTTCCAAATTTAAAAATAAGATTAAAGAACGAAATAAAAAGAGTAGACGAACGAAAAAAAAAAAGAGACAGATTTTGTAGCATATTCTGCCAAAAGGCAAATTTTGTTTGAAATAATATTAATGAAGGAAATAAAGATCTAATGCACCACAGATGTCACAGAGCGCGGAGCGGTGGCCACAGTGACAGGAGTAAAGTAAGCAGTGATTACGAGGGCGTTCCCGAATTCATGTTGTTTTCATAATGCGGTAGTTTGAGTCCGTGAGGGGATATAAGGTCTGGCTTTGGGGTGATGGTAACGATGTTTCCTCCCTTACAAGCTACCCATAGACGTTCCGCTCTGTCCCTGTTGAGCGCTGTGGGTTTCTTTAGCAGAGGACAGCCTGCGGTGAGGTAGCGTACGAAGGTCAGGGACCTGGGCTGCACGCGCACCACGTGGATGTTGTCCGTGGCTTCGTCAGCCACCATCAGCAGCTGCTGTCCCGCCAGCTTAAAGAAGCAGACGTCGGATGGCTGGCTGTCCGGGGAGGGAGGCATGTAGGTGGCCACAGATTCCCGCTTGCCTTTTTGGTACAGTCGTAAGGTGCGTTTCATGTGTGGGGTGTGAACCGTGCGGCAGTCCAGATCTAAGTCCTGCGCTTCCTCCAGGACCACAAACAGCTGCTGCTCGTTGTCTGCGTCACAGGCTCGCTGAGGGCGGGTCAGGTCGATGTCAAACAGCTCCTTGTGCGTTTCTCGAAGCGGCCTTTCCGATAGTATTGTCCAGGACTCGATGGAACAAGCTTTGGAATCCCTGTTGTATCTTACTCTATAGTACGGGCTTCCGGCTGACTTGGTTAAGGTGTAAAAGAAAGGTCCTCCCATGTAACGTTTTAACAGGAAAATGTCTTTTTCAACTCGCATGGAAACCATCCCATAGGTGTCATCCAGCTTGACTGATCGGCCCTTGGAATCGAATCTTTCCCTGATGCCAACAGATTGCTGATGTGTGTGTTCGAACGATATCCACACACCTTCATCTTTATCTGGTGCCAGGGAAAAAATGACAGTGTCATCTTCCTTTCCATAGCCCTCGCCACAGCCGTGTTTGGAGTCCTCCTCGTTAGCTCCACAGCGAAAACGTTTCTCCACGCTCACCTCGGAGTTGGACCATTGCTTTAGCTCGGCCATTCTTCTGGAGTCTGAAAACATACCAAAAAACGCATAAGTTAGCTTTGAAATGAAGTAATAATAGTATTTATTAAATAACAGCCAGGAGAAGAACACTGCTTGTTATTTGCACAATTCGAGATTCAACAAATAGTCAATTTGTGGGACTATTCATCTTGGAAGGGGAGTGGAGGAGGGGGGAGGGGAAGGAGGGGATTCAAAACTCTCTGCCTATATCTCGTTGTATGTGTCTCTGTTTGTATGTATAGCAATTGCAATTATTTAATAACTGAAAGCATCCTTGTGTCTTCTACATTCGAAATGAATTAAGGACATTTCTTGTGCCTGTTGCTGTTTCAGATGACATGAAGTTCTCGAAGAAGGATGAGATTGATGACCTGAAGAAGAAACTTCGTGCAGTGAAGAACGAACTCAAAACAGAAATGAAGAAAGAGGAGGCCAAAGATGTGAGTGATTTATTATTTCCGCTTCTTAAATTATTAATTGGTTTATTGAAGTTTGTATATTGATTGATTGATTGGTTCAGTTATTATTAGGTCTGATATTGCCATTTGACAGATCCCTAATGGAAAAAGGAAACTGACTTGTTTATTTATTATTTAATACAGCGCATATATTCAACACTTCCATGCGCTTTACAATGATAGCACCCTCACAGACTCATGCGCAGTTTATAAGACAAGACAGGGTGGTAAAATCAAAACATTTATAAAAACCACAAACCAAGAAACTTCAAACCCAAGCAGCAAAGAAGCATGCAAACTGTTCGTGTTTTTGTTGTTGATTTTGACTGTGACGTGTATTATATTGTTTACGCTTAGTTTGTTAAGTGTGGGCTGTTTTCTTGTCCTCAGAAGCACTGGTCCATCGTAGGCTCATCAAGGGCCGTAGAAAAACTCAAGAAGAAAGCAAATGAGCTGGTAAGTTTATGTCTTGTCGGGGATAGTATTTTTAGATAGTGAGAATAGTTAAAATGTCACAAGAGTGTTCATTTTGTGTCTACATTTTGGGACCCATTTAGGCACATTGACCTCGGATTTATCCCTCATGGAAATCCCTCGAAAAGTCTCATCATTTACTTCCAAGAATCAGCTGTCATCTTCACTCACTCATCTGTGCTTTCTTTTCATCGTTCCATAAATGTGTCTGCGAGTGATATCCCAGAGGAGGCCCAACTGACCAAACCATAGCAGCCCACAAGGGGTCCACATGGGTGTGCTGTAGGGGAAAGATTGCAAAGCAACATTTTTTAGTATTAAGTAGAGGGAAATGCCCAGTGGGTCACCGCCATTCGGGACACAAATGGTTGCTCACACAGACCCCGATCGCCACTGTGTGCGTGTGTTTTGTGGGAACATAATTAGGACCCAACTGCACAGACCCCATGAGGTTTAACATTTGGACCAATTTGGACTGGGTTTGGGATTGGAGAATAACAAACATCTCGATAGTAAGATATGTCGTTTTATTTATGGACAACAAACTAAAGTGAAATGTCTGTATGATTGTGTTGTTGTTGTTGTTGTTTTAATAAGATCATCCTGTTGGATTGTATAGTGATGTATTGTGTTGATTGTGTTTATGTCTTTTGTTTTGTATTGTCTGTATTTTGTGTTGCATTGTATTGTGTTGTCTGTATTTTATATTAGACTGTGTTGTATTGTATTTTTAGGAGGGTCAGCTGATCCTGGCCTCTCCCAAGCTACCATTCAAGGTGTGGCATGACGAGGGCAAAGTGCACACGCTGCTCATGACTACGGACTACGAGAGGGAGGAGTGGAGGGAAGTCATCACTTCGCTCAAACGACGAAGTAAGTCTCCATCACCTTTCCACCCTTCCGATAAATAAATAAATAAATAATTACAATTAATACAATATTTAAATAAATAATGCACAAGTACTTAGATGCAACGATCATGCATGGAACGAATAAAATAAAGTAAAATATAAAATAAAAGTTAAATTAATTAAATGTAATAACATTACAATAAATTAAATCAATTATATTCTTAAATAAATAGGCTATTAAAAAACATATTTTGAATAAATATCTTAAAAATCAATCCAAGCAATTCCCGATATCAACCCCCGTGGGGTTGCCGGACGTTTCTGTATAAATAGTATCCCCACTTACTGGAAATGTAGTGCTTTAAATTCCCACTGTCGCTGTCTTTCTCCTTGGTTTTTTCTCATTGCTACTCTCAACTCTGTTCTATCAATCTACTATCTTGCTAGAGCAGTCATCTACCTTTTTTCTTGAAAACTCTCCCAAAACTCCTCACTTGTGTATAGGATCTGTTGGGTCAGCTTGGGGATGTTGAACGCTTTTTGCCAAAGGGTCACTAGGGCTTTCTGTGGTATTATTATTTAGCAATGTAGGCATTTTATATCTATGTGTTTTGTTAATATTGTATAATGCTGTTTATATTCTATTTTGTTTTTGTAAACGAAAAGTTCGATAAATTAGAGTATAGCCTCAGCGTCCCCTGCATGGGATTCCTTTATTGTAAAGTGACCGGCTGGTGGAGTGCCTTCAGTGTCACCGTTAGAGTTTTTTCAGCATATCCTTTATACGGATCAGGGGTGAGCCCTCTTTCAACCAAGATGTGGTCCTGATTCAGCTCTTTGCAGTCCGCTGGACCCTATAAACAATGACTAACTAACTAACTAACCCGATATTAACTCTTTCAAAGCCTATACATTGCATTTTCGATGTCTGAGTTCTCTGGCCTTTTATTATTATTATTGTTGTTGTTGTTATTATTGTCGTTGTTGTTGGTATTATTATTATTATTATTATTATTATTATTATTATTATTATGTATTATTAATTAGAGAGAGAGAGAGAGAGAGAGCGAGAGAGAAAGTGTGTGTGTGTTAGAGAGAGAGAGAGAGAGAGAGAGAGAGAGAGAGAGAGAGAGAGAGAGAGAGAGAAAGAGAGAGAGAGAAAGAGAAAGAGAGAGAGAGAGAGAGAGAGAGAGAGAGAGAGAAGAGAGAGAGAGAGAGAGAGAGAGAGAGAGAGAGAGAGAGAGAGAGCGTCTTCTATGACGCATGTTTAGTGTTTACGTCATCATCACTGACCTCATGTTTTATTTATTTTTCATCACTGAAGAAGGGCGTAGCCCGAAAGTCTTTGCTTTTATATTTTTCTTGGTGTTTTTTGTGTATTTTGTTTCTGATTTCTATAAAGCCTATACATTGATAAGAACATTTTCGGGTTCCGTAATATGGTACATCTCAGTGATGTGTTCCTAGATCTGGAGTACTTGCTATTATATATCGCTTTTACTAGCTGAAAGAGCTGCTCAAGGTGCATTTCCGAAAGCCGGTTCAAACGAGTTGCCAAGGATGGCAACTATGCAGCATCAAGCGCACTGTCCTACTCCCCGGACAACTGAGCCACCTGTAATGAATCTAAATGTATTTGCAGGTGGGTTTGAGACTCTGGCCGAGGTTCTGCAAGACCGAGAAAAGCCGTGGTTTATTTTCATAGGCAATACATATTGATAGAAGTGAACCATTATAACGAAGATTTGGACAAGAGCAGAGGCCACATTTCATTCTCCTTCGAGCCCAGTTTCCCATTGAAACACCGGATACATCGCCCACAGTACGCAATCTAACAACCTTAGATCTTCGTTGCAAACCGGAACTTCAAGGAAGAAGCGGTAGAAAGAGAGGAAGAGAACGTTGTAGTCACTGTGGTGATGACGGGAACAACGACGAGACTGATGATAATGGTCTCAGTTAATAACTAAACCCCAGATCACGGTGAGGTGCACATAGTACATCGGCGCTCGCTGGAAAAGAATTACTGTCCAGATAGGTTTGGTGTGCTCGAAACTTGTCTAGTGGGAATCGAAGACGAAAGAGGGAGGAGTGGGAGGAGGGGAGGAGAGAGAGAGAGAGAGAGAGAGAGAGAGAGAGAGAGAGAGAGAGAGAGAGAGAGAGAGGAGGGGAGAGAGACAGAGAGAGAAAAAAAAGAGCTGTTGAGACAGGAAAAACCGAACAGAATCCAGACGGCAAAACAACCACAACCAAAAATTACCTACGTTCACACAGTTGTTTGCACGTCAGCGACAGCGTGTAGATCCAAACCCAGAAGAAACTTCAGTGATAAACGGGACAGAAACAAAATCGTAAATTAAAAAAAGGACAAGTCACAAGGAACAAAGGCAACACAAGACATGACGCAACAGAAATCAATGACGTCAATTCTCGCTCTGACGTTCGTCAAGATGGAATCGGTCTACGTGTTTCGATGGCAACACGCTGGGAATATGTCGGAAGTCTGACGGGGGAAATGATTATTTCAACATAATAATCTAAAAATAAAAATATTTACCAATTGCTAACGGAAAAGAATTAAAACTTTTTTTTTAAAGGGTAACAGGAACGTCACCGGCTCTGAAGTCTCTTCTTTCGTCTTTGTAAACTCGTAGGCCTTAATTACATATTACTATGCATAGTATGTAATTGAATTGAGGCCTACCACCACACAGCAGAGCCTGTGGGCAAAGTCAGAGAGAGGGAGAGAGAGAGTGTTTGTCTGAGTGTATGCGCGCGCATGCATGCGTGGGCATGCGAGTAAGTAGGCCTATTGCGTATTTGGGATTGAGATATGGCACATGTGTAAGTGAGTGCGCGTGTCTGTGTTTGAGAGAGTGTGCATTCCTTTTGCAATGCTGGGTCTGGATGCCGAATTTTTCCTATACTGGAACCTGTGGATCGTTGCAGTATTAGACGACTAGATCCAGACGCCGTATACTCTAGATCTAAGAATATTCACAACTTAGTGTAACTGTGACGATTTTGTTTGTTGCAGGTACTCGTGACAGCAATGTGCCCAGTCCTCTGGACGTGCAGGAGACGCTCAACTCTGTCAAGGATGTGAGTAGGTCTATACCTGATTTCCAACATCATTCACAAAGTGACTGGCAACAACCCGAACTATAGTTAAAGGCTCTGAAAGCATAGATCTTACACACTTCTCTGTGTGCGTACGGTTTCGATTGAAAGAGTTGTAGAGGTCAAAATATTCACATTCATTTGATAGGTTTTGTTGCGTGCATATTTTCTTATGCTTATTTTAACTAGGCCTAAACAATTCACATTACATTGTGGTAAATTTGGAATATGGGTGACTTGGTGGAGCAGTTGGTTAATTGCCGGTTCCCTTTGCCGAAGGTCGCGGGTTCGATACCGGCAAGGTACGAACTTATATGTGACTTAGGTACGAGACCTTTTATGTCACCAAGGGTTTTTCTCCTGGTACGGCGGTTGCCTTCCTTCCTTCAATAATGGTTTTGGATGCAGTCTATCTAAATTTCAGAAATAATATTCGATTTCCTTTCCTTCTTGTAATAGCGATTTGCCACAAACACATGTGATGAATGTGGTGCTGTTGTTTTCTTTGTGTACGTAGGAATGTCTGTAACATGTGAGCCTGTATGTTCAAGATCAAGATTTATTTATTCGCCAAATATGTTGGTTGCAGATCGTCGCGTTTTGAGGTTGATTTAGGAATAGGGTAAACATTCAGTATTGATGTTATTAATATTAGTATTAATAATTTGTTTTCACTGTCCCAGGTTTGATGCGGCCGTAATTATGGGTGTCCAAGGATTGTATAGTTGCCAAAGTATCAATATTTCATGTTAATTATTTTTCCTGTTTATTTCTGGTGTT